>CAUYPO010058455.1:0-54600 GCA_963574435.1 Cheirogaleus major | reverse complement strand
GAGAGAAGAAAAAGCAGAGGGAGATAGGGATGAGGAAGAGGAGTCAGCACGGGCTCTTCCCAGGACATGGAGAACCCAGAGCTGCCTGGGGTCAGGGCCTCCAGTCAGGGTTGACACGTACCGGGTTTACAGGGTAATCGCCCGCAGACACTTAGGAGCATCGCTTGCACGCCAGACCCTATTCTCAGAGCGCACTTTTAGGGACGCAATGCTGCCAGAGGGACGAGAAAACCCAGGCTTAGCCAAAAGGCAGCCGGGCCACAGTTCCAACCCAGGCTTTCTCACTAGCACGGGAGGACCCATCCAAGCATCCCCTAGAGACGTGAGAATACAGGACCCCGACAATCAAAGTCGTATGCTTTCTCCAACGTGGCAAAAGAATCCAGCTGAAAGAATCCTGCAGCTCATGGGCGGGGGGGAGGGGGGCAGCACCCTGTGACACCCCTCCTGCCTTCTTGGTGTGTCAGTATGCGTGTGTTATATGTGTTCTGTATGCCACACTCCATGGCTGACCCACAGCCTTCTCTGGTGTGCAGGCCTCGGCATGACATGTGTGTCCTTCCATCCATGCAGGCCTGCGTGTGTCTACCCTTGTGTCTGTGTGTCCATTCACGGCCAGCCCCTGCCACACAGAGGGGAGAGGCGTCGAAGCACCCCCCATCCCACTCCCCCGAAAGTGTGTCTTTGATACTTGCAGCCTCGGCAGCGAAAAACAAGTTTCCACAGGGCCGCCTTGGGTTGAGGCCAGGCCGTCCTCAAATAACATTTGAAGTTACTTAGCAAACTTTGTTTAGTGCCGAGAGAGGCGCGGGCAGCGGGCTTGGTGGGGGAGGAGGGCAGTAAACCGGTTCCTCCGAAGTCCCTTGCCGCTCTAGGGGCACAAGTGCCCAAGGTGGGGCTTGGCTCCCCCACCTGAGGTCTGGAAAGGGAAAAGAGGAATCTTGGAGCCCTGCGGGGGGACTTAGGGGAGGAAGGTTCGTGGCACCCCATGGATAAAGCCTTGCTTTTGCCAACCCAGGGCCTGGGCTTGGGCACAGATGCCCACCCTAGTTTCCCGGTGGCCTAGAGGCCAACCCCAGGCCCCGAGGATGGTCAGAAATGGGAGGGTCCCCACTTTTGCTGCAATCCAGCTCTAACAACCTTAAGGAGAAACGAAAAGAGGCAGGTTGAGTGAGCTGGCTTAGAGCTTGTGCCCCCCGCCCCAGACACACACACAAGCACCCAGAAAGGCCCTGGTGCCCATGTACCCAGCACCCACCCTCCCCAAGCTCCCATTTTCAGGTCCCAGCCCCAGGCGGCCGAGAAGGCCCAAGAGCCAGCAATGGTGGCGGGTTTGGAAGTGAGGTTGGCGCCTATGGGAGGGGGAGGGGGAGGAGATGCCAAAAATGGTGCGCCATTACAGGCACGCAGGCGAGAGGGAGGAGGGGAGGGAACAGCGGAGAAGATGGAAGCCAGGCGGGCGGGCATCCTCGCCGAGCTCCAGGCTAGGAAGGGGCAGCAGTGGGAAACGCACGCAGGCCGGACCCTTCCAGGGCGCGGGCATGGGGGATGAGCCCCAGGTGGCATGGGATAGGCAGAGGGCCCTGAGGCACCCAGCACTCCTCCACCCCCACCCCCAGCTTCGAAATGGAGATTGGCAGCAGCAGCCGCTCGGCTCTGCCCGGGCACGGGGTGGGGGTGGCGGGCAGGCAGGGCGCCAAACCAAATGCCACCAGGCTGGGCACAGTGGTTGCCAGCCTGAGGTGCCGACCCCACCAGCCCCCCGGGCCCAGAGCCCTGGAGCCTGGAGCTTTGGAGGCAGAGAGAGTCTGGAGCCCAGTAGGAGTTGGGGGACCCAGCAGGCAAAGCCAGGTCTCCCCCAAGCTGTGGGCAGGTCCCCAAGACCCTGCAAAGATGGCGCAGCCTGGTACTGCCAGGGTGACACACTGGGGTAAAAATAAACTGGGCCCGCCGGGGAGGCTAAATCGAGGGGCCCAGGTGGAAGTGCCACTCTGGGCCACCAGCTGCCCCCAGCCCATCCCCCAGCTCAGAGTGGCAGGGTTGAGAATACCCAGTGCCCATCAAGACCTGGTTTCTCTATGGGAAAGGCCTCGGCCATCTTGTCCCCAGGTCTTGGGCGGGCACCGCACGGCGTATCCACAAGTATGGATAATGGACAAGCTCAGACTGAAGCAACGACGGGCAGTGCGTTCTGGGCAAATGGTGGGCAAGCCCATGCTAAGCCACCCACCCTTGACCTCCAGACTGCCCCTGTGAGAGGGCACAGGGCCCACAGGCTGCGCTGGAGCTGTAGCAGGGCACCACTAGCCATCAGCACCTCGCCGTGAGGCCTCCCTGACCACCTCTGCTAAAAGCGCAGCTGCCCAGCTCCCAAGGTCCCCGCCTGCTCTCTCCCCCACAGCACCTAGTGCTGTCCCGGGGACTGGACCCTCCCTTGTCTATCAGGTTCAGTGTCTGCCCTCCCACCAGGGCTGGCACCTTTGCCGGTTTTGCTCCTTGCCGAGCCCCCAGGGCCTAAAACAGGGCCTGGCACCCAGGAGGTGCTTGGTAAATATTTGCCGAAGGAATGCACAGGCCCCTGGCTGCACCCCCAGCATGTGGGCTCCGGCTGGGTGCCCAGCAAGGTGTGGGAGAGGGCGCCCAGCCCTGCTGGGGTGAGGGCACAAAGCCTGGCCACTGGGAGTGCAGAGGGGGTGAGACTACCATCCACCCTTATTCTGAGCCCTGGACAGAAGAAGATCCAAAGGTCAGAGTGATAAGGAGGATTCAAGGGCTGACTGCTGGGTCACACTTCAAATGGGGGCGTGGGGGCATGAGAGTATGCAGGCCAGCTCCAAAATTTGGTAAAGGCCAGAGAACAAGCTGCAATTTTGTCCCATCAGCAGGATTTAGGGTGGTGTCGATCAGAGAAGGGGCTACGGTCCACCTAGCCCTTGACCCTCTAGCACTGGGTCTAGGTTTTTCGTCTATAAAATCAAGCACTTACTTCACATCAAGCACAGTTTTAAAACACTTTCTGTGAACCAGCTCCTCAGGTCCTTATTGAAATCCTGCTTGCTAGATACAGAAATTGAGACCCAGAGAGGTTAAGTGACTTGCCCAAAATCACACAGCAAGTGAGTGGTGGAGCCAGGATTTGAACCCAGGAAGCTGGCTCCAGAGGCCCTACTCTCCTAATAACAGCATCTGCCTCACAAAGGATTAAGAAGACAAGCTGGGGAGGTGCTTTGCAGAGGGCATGACACAGCAAACACACAGTACCCATTAGCCGAGAGGATTTTTAGGACAAACATTCATTTCACTATTATCCCATCTCCTACTGTTCTGCCGACCACCTTTCTTCTTTCTTTCTTCTCTTTCTCCAGAATCGGAAATGGGGAGTTTGCGGCCGGGTGCAGTGGCTCACACCTGTAATCCTAGCACCCAGGGAGGCTGAGGCAGGAGAATCGCTTGAGGCCAGGAGTTTGAGACCAGCCTGAGCAAGAGCAAGACTCCCCATCTCCACTAAAAATAGAAAAAAATAACTGAGCATGGTGACACACACCTGTAGTTCCAGCTGCTCCGGACACTGAGGCAGGAGGATCGCTTGAGCCCAGGAGTGTGAGGTTGCAGTGAGCTATGATGACACCACTGCACTCTAGCCAGGACGACAGAGCAAGACCCTATCTCAAAAAAAAAAAAAAGAAAGAAAGAAATGGGGAGCTAAAGGCCAAAGGGTTAGTGAGACAGCCCCACAGAGGACGAGTCTCAGAGTTTAACGTCATCACCGTCCTCTCTATGGCTGCCAGGAGCAGGCCAGTGAGAGTGGGGCCCTCAGCCACTAGGTCCAGAAGGCCAGTGGTGTCCTGGGCAGGGGTGGGCATGTGGCATCCCAGCCTTGCCTCCACCCTAGGCTTCTACAAACCAGGGCAGGGATTTGGGGCTCCCAATTCTATCCGGAGAGGTTAGGGTGGTTGTTGCTGCTGCTCAAAGACAGCCGGCAGGGCTGGTAGGCAGAGAGGAGGTGCCATTGGGCAGGTCTCATCTCTTGGGTGCCATTTCCAACCAGGGCCAAGTGTGGTCCAGGTGCGAATGCATGTGTGGGTGTGACTCTCGTCCCCATGTGGTGGGGTAACACGGGACTGTGTACATGCCACTTATCCCTGAGTTTGCTGGGGGACAGTTGCCTATGTGACAATGCCTGGGTCCTGGCGAGCGAGACTGTGTGTGTGATGTGTCAGCTGGCCTCTTGTCTGAGAGTGATATGTGCGTGTGTGTATAATACGTGTCAAGGGTTAGCTGTGCTCCTATGTGTTACTGTGTGTCTGAGTATGCAGGACAGGGTTTCCACTAGAGTATTTTGTTTGTTTTTGAGACAGGCTCTCACTCTGTCACCCAGGCTGGAGTGCAGTGGTGTCATCATAGCTCACTGCAACCTGGAATTCATGGGCTCAGGCAATGCTCCTGCCTCAGCCTCCTGAGTAGCTGGGACTAGAAATGCACCACCACACCCAGCTAATTTTTAACATTTTTTTGTAGAGATGGAGTCTTGCTATGTTGCCCAGGCTGGTCTCAAACTCCTGGCCTCAGATAATTCTCCTGTCTTGTCCTCCTAAAGCTTTGGGATTACAGGCATGAGCCACTGTGTCCAGCCCCAAGCTAGGCACTATTGACATTTGGGACTGGGTTGTTCTCTGTGGCAGGTGAGGGGGGGTCCTGTGCACTGTAGGACCCTGAGCAGCATCCCTTGCCACCCCCCCACCTCCAATGTGACAAGCAAAAATGTTTCCAGACCTTCCCCAACAGGCAAAATCACCACTGGTGGCACTGGGTTAGGGCGCGTATGTGTCTGTGTGTCTGAGTGTGTTATCATGTGTGCGCCTGTGTGCGTTCCTTGTGTCTGGTGGTATGTGCAGGCATGTCGGTGCTCTATTGGGTGTCTGACACTGTTACCCGGTGTGTGCGCTGTGTGTTTCGAGCTGTGTCTGTGGGTTCCACGTACTCCCCTGTGTTTGACAGTGGTGGTGGTGCCCGAGTGCTGTGTGTTCCACGGCATGTGACTGTGTGATTGTGTGTCTCCCGTGTGTCTCTGCTTTGCGTGTGTACTGCTGCATCGCTGTGTTTGGGTGTGGCCAAGTGCCTCTAGGTGTCTGTGTGAGGGCAGCCTTCTTTGTGTGGGGACGCCTGTGTCTGTCTGATTGAGGGAGGTGCAGTGTGCCAGTGTGTGGCAGCGTGATTCTTTGTGCCCGAATGTGCCAGTGAGAGTGTGTGACTTTGTGTGAGATGGACCCGGAATAAACCCCCCCACTTCCCAGATGATTCAACCGAAGCCGATATTTGGACGGAACCACCTGGATGTTTTAGCCCCCAGCTCCTGCCTGCTGCGGACTCAAAGGTTGGGGGGGTGCGGGTGCACCTCTGTGCTGCCCCTTCCTCCAGCCTGGCTCATGCAGATTCAGGTGGGGACAGACAGACTCCCGCCCTTGTCCGACCTGTGCCAGGAAGGCTGGCACCGGGTTTCGGCCGAGAGGCAGGGTCCTCGGCGGTGGCGGGGGGCACTGTGCTGGCCACCACCCCGGCTCCCCTCAGGGTGGGGCCCGGTGGGGGGAGAGCTCCCCAGTGCAACTCTGGCTTCTGATTGGCTGCAGAGCGCCGCAGTGCCCGCTACCCGCCTCCCCTCCCCGGCTGGCGCAGCCACATCGGTAGTGGTGGCAAACGCGGAGTTCTGGGCACAGCTGCGCCTCACAGAGGCCTGCCAGCCCCACCAGAAGCCAGACACCCCAGCTCTGTGCCCCCGACCCCTCCCTGCCCACACGCCCGCCCAGCTGGGCAGCATAGTCACCCTGCCCACCGCCCCCCTCCGGCCGCCAGGCCCTGTCCACACTGCCCCCTCGCCCACCAGGCCTGTGCCCCCCTGGCCAAGCCTGCTCGGGGGCCCAGGCCCCTGCACGAGGCCACTCCCGCCCTCAGAGGGGCTCCTCGGGAGGGGGAGGCGGTGAGGTAGGGGGTGGGGAGCTAGCCCTTCTTCCTTTAGTGAACGCGCCCAGAGCTGGAGCCAAAAATCGAGGAGGAGAGATATTCAGACAGAGCCAAGACGCGTTTGGCAGGAGGAGAGAGAGAGGGAGAGAGGGAGCGGGAGGAGGGAGGAGGGGAGGAGAGAGGGAGGAAAGAGAGAGAGAAAAGGGGAGAGAAAGGGGGGCCTCAGTTTCCAAACTGGCACCCTCAGAGGCTTGGAGGGACAGCGGGTGGCTCAGGGGTGTGGGACCCAGGACGGCCGGACTGTGGGGGTGGTGGGGACGGCAGGGATGGTGGGCTCAGGCCTACAGAGACAGCCGGACACCCAGCTGGCCAGGCTAGAACGGACACAGGCAGAAGCCAAGATCAATGTGCGCCGGGCAGACAGAGGGAGGCCTGTGGGCGGCCCAAACACACACACCCGCACCTTGCCGCGCACAACGGGCTTCTGTCCGTGCAGGGCTGGGGGCACGGGTGGAGCCCTCGGCAAGGCCACAGTGCAGCCTGCGTCCAGCTGCTCACCCAGCCGCCATAGTGGGCATCACCCATGCTGCCAGGGAGAGGGGCCCGTGAGGTGAGACACACAATGACAGTGACAGGGACAGGCCTAGCACACAATGATATGGGGGCGAGCAACACCTAGAGATGTGCATTGACATATACACGGACACAGGTTGACATGAAAAGGTCGACACATGTGTGAGGCACACCAATACGCTCCTTGCCGTGACATGTGGACACCCAGAAAAACACACTGCCACAGATGTGACGCATGTCGCTAGGACACTGTCACCCCAGAGACAAAGCGCAGAGACAAAGATGGCGACAGGTACACCAACACGCATTGCCGCGCACAGTGACATGCCGCATTGGCGCCATGACACAAAGACCGCATCAGGCACACTGAAACTCGCTGTGACACACTCCCCAACACCCCCACCACCGAGTACACAAGAGACGGAGCGCGCAATGATCTCTGGAGTCACATATAGGTAGTGCCCGGTGACAGACACTCGGAGACATGTGGAAAGGGACACACGGCCACACAGATGCCTGCGGGAATGTGCTGGCTCTGAGGCCAGACGAGACAGTTAACACGCAGGCGGATCTGGGGGAACCGGGGTGGCCGCTCACAGCCGTCCCTCTGCGCCCTGTCCCCATAGCCAGGGCTTTGGAGGCAGGAAAGTGAATACACCCCTGATCCCCCAACCCCAGCTGGGAGGGGGATGGACAGAAGCCCCGTCCTCAGCACCGTGTCGAAGGAAAGGGCAGGTGTCCAGCCCCCTGCCTTCCTTGGTCCAGCTGGAGGATAAGCTAGACCCCAAATTCAAGCTTCAGGAGCAGGGGACAGGGTCTCCACGGGTTGGATGCATAGGCTGGCGGTCAGACGCTGGCCACCAGGAGATTTCACCGGCAGCCACGGCACCACAGCTGCACGCCCGGCCCCTGCCCCCACCCCACAGTGTCCCTGATACATCTGGCCCACACGTGTGTCCTGTCCCCATGGTGTGTCAGGTGACAATGCCCAGGTGCAGATGCAGAAGCAGCTCCAGAGCTTTGGGAACATCCCTGAAGCCACCATCGGCACATAGCCGGTCTCCAGGCTTTGCCCCACTCATATTTGGATACATGTGTGCACATGTACTCCTGTACCAGGACTCAGAGCCTCCAAGAAGGACACCTGATCCCCACGGAACAGTGCAGACCTTGTCTCTCCCCTTCTGTCCCCTGCCCCACCCCACCCCACCATCATCTTCCTCTACCCTCTGCTTGGCCCACAGGACCCCACCTAAGAGAAAGAAGCCCGGCCATAAGTTAGCCCACATCCTTCCAGACTATTCTCTTGCCTCCTCCTTTAGGCAGTCCATTTGGATTTCTAGGGTTAGGAAGTGCTCGAACCTGTCTTCTACCCCTCAGAAGCATCTTTCTTCCAGTTGGGAGGGTCTGAGAGGATGACAAACAAAATGACAATAACTACCATTTCTCAAGCACACACTATGCCCTATGCCAGGCACTGTTCGGAGCCCAATCATCGCCCAAGAGATAGACACCGTTGGTGCCCATTCTACAGACCAGGAAAACTCCGTGCTGCAAGTCATGGGATGAGAAGATGTGCAGCTGCAGCTCAAACACGGTGCTGTCTTACGGCAGAGCCTAGCCGTTGACCTCGGCTCGCACAGCCTCTGTCTGGGAGCCCTCGAGGCTACACAAGACATTCCAGCCCCCAGCAGAGCCCTGGGCTCCAAACTCTGCCTGGCCCCGCATCAAGACATCTCCTGGAGTCCCAACCCAGCCCCAAATGTGGCCTACCCCATCCTGGCTCATGCCCACACAACCCCCAGCCCAGCAGTGTGCATGAGGCGGGCAGGGCTAGAGCTGGAGAGAAAATGCGCCATTAAAAGGGGTCACCAACCAGGCTGGCGCAGGGACAGAGAGGTGACCACTGTGACCCAGAGAGAAAGCAGGCAACCGAGAGGCCCTGGCCATGCTCCTCCCCTGGAAGGATTTTGGACAGGGGACTGTGCAAAAACAAGAGTACATGAATATCCTGCTGTTTGCGCGGCAGCGTCGGCGTGGGTAGGTGTGTGTCTGAGGGTCAGAGTATCTGCGTACGTGCCCATGTATGTCTTTGTGTGTGTCAGCACGGGTCTGCATGTTTGTGTGTTGATGAGGGGGGAACATGCATTGGTGCACTGTGTGTGTGTGCGTGTGTTGAGAAGGTATCTGTGTACACACCTGGACGAACCAACAGCACTGCATCTCTTCTGTGATGAAGGTGTGTGTCCATCTGTCCGTCCTTGAGCGTGTGTGGGGGTGAACTCACATTTGAGTCTGCCTGTGTCCGAGTGTGTGTTGAGGGCTCCGTGAGTCTGGGAGGTGTTGCTGTCTCCATAAGCCTAAGTCGATGTCTGTATCCTGTTGTGTGTGTTTATGTGTGTGCCAGGGGTGGTTGTGAACATGGGTCCACAGTTTCCTGTGTTCATATATGTGTCAGTAGCCATGTGTCTGGGAAGTATTGCGGTGTCTCTGAGTCTACATCGATACACATGTCCCATCGCAAGGCGTGCATGTATGTTAAGGCTATGTGTGTTGTCGTGGATGAACAAAATTCCATGGTTTCCTGTGTCCATAGGTCCATAGGCCCGTCGATGGTCGTGTGTCTGGACATCTGTATGAGCAGGACCTTTTTGTCCCCATCTTGGCACTGGCGGTGGTGTGTGCACGTGTCCACATCCTAGCGTGTGTCTGTTTGTTGGAGGGTCCCATCCATCCACCTCTCTCTCTCTCCGCCTAGGACTCAGGCCTGTGGCTGCAATGAGCTTGAGTAGCTCCAGCAACCACCCCACCCGGACGCCCTGGATTTCGATGCTTTTTCTAGAAGGAGATTTTCCCCCCGCCCTTCCCCCTCGCCCACAGTGCCTTTCCCCGCCAGGGCCCCACTGCTCCAAGCTCATTCCTGCTCAATCATTTATTGACTTTAAAATCGAAGCCAATTCTGGTTTGAAAAAAAGAAAAGGGAGAGAGAGGGAGAGAGCGCCAGGCCAGAGAGAGAGTCTGAGACGCCAGGGGAGGGGGGAGCAGAGATGGGCCAGAACCAGAGAGATACAGAAGCCCAGAGATGGAGAGAGACCGAACAGGGTCAACAATAAGCCAGAGACGGAGAGAAACAGACAGAGAAAAAGACAGTGAACGAAAGAGGTTGTCAGAAAAACAGAGACCAGCCGGGCAAGCTACGGAAGCAGAAAGATTTGTAAAAACAGAGATGTGGCTGTCGGGAAGGAGCAAGCCAGACCCTGCTGACCGGCTGACAGCAGCGGCCTGCCCAGAGCCGAGGGGTTTCCCTGCCCACCAAGCAGGGCTGGCAGCCTGGAGACCTTGCCCACTCCTCTCCGCAGCCACTCTGGCACACTCGAGCTGCAGCCTGGATCTGCAGCTCGCACAGATCTGAGCCCTTACTCCCTTTTGGGGTGTCACAGAGCCAAGCCTCGCGGCCATCACCCTGGGTCTGGGGACCACCCTGGCCTCTTCCTAGCCTTGTCACCAGTGTATTGGCTGGCATTTTCTCTCCCAGGGTGCTGTGAAATCCAAGGGGCGGTTGTCTTGCCCAAGCCATGGGGGAGCAGGCCCAGATGTCTGGCGTGCTTGCTTGGGGAGCCAGGCTGGCAGCCTGGTGGGCAAGGCGCTGCTCGAGCATGGGGTCTAGGCCCCAAACACTGGCCATGCAGGCCAGCCCAGGTTAGCCCCAAAGGCAGCTGCAGTTCAATCCCTGTTGCGTGGACAGGGTCATCATGGCGGGGGCCAACACAGTCATGGAGTTGGAGGCACAGATATGGAGGTCTCCCACACTATGCATGGTGCTCACGGTGCCTGCTCACACCCGCATGCACACTGCGACACGTCCACATGCATCTGCGCCCTTGCCGACACATACTCAGGGCCGCTTTCCACAGGAAAACCCACTCCCTGGGCCATACACACAGCCATGCCACACAGACCTGCCCACGGCTGGCCCGCAGGGGCCACATGCAGACTCCAGACTGACTCATATGCACATACATTCACACTTGTGCATACAAGAGTGTGGTGTGGCCACAGCTGACACACACTGGACAAACCCTCTGGCCCCTTGACACCCATGCATGCTTCAGGCACACCGCAGCCTGAGTAGCAGCCGTATCCACGTGGACTTCCACTCTAAGCTGCGGGCACACTTGGCAAATAGCTGGCAGGGCTCGGGCTGGGCAGAGGGGACAGTTAGGGCCTGCCCTAGAGAACCTCCACATGCAGGCCTGGCTGGCACGCAGGGTTAAGTAAACCCCAGGTGTCCCCTCTACGGAGACTGTTACCAGCTGTGGCCTGGCCCTGCGGGCAGCACTGCCAGGGCCACTATGGGATTCCGGGAAGCTCCTGGGCCCTCTAAGATCCTCAGACCGTGGCCCACAGAGAGTGGGGTGGCAGGACAGGCATCCTTCTGGCTTTTGCCGCGCGCAGCGCAGGGAACTTCGCTGGAGGCGGGACGCGCTCTAGCAGCGCGCCAAGGTCGGCGTTGTTGTGCCCGAGGCTGACCCGACGGCGTGGCCGAAGCAAGATCGGCAGTGTCCACAGCTGCCTCCTGCCCCTCCCGCTTCTGGGCGGCGGGACGGGATTCCCCAGGCTTGCTGGGTCCACTCTGCAGCGGCCCGGGTCGCTGGGGCCAGAAAGTTTGCGCCGAGAAAAGTTTGTTGGGGGGGGGTACCCACAGCTAGGACGTCCAGGGTCGGAGAGGCGCAGCTGGCTGCGCGCCCGCCCCTCTCTCCCTTCCCCTGCCCCTCCGAAATTTGGGAGCCCCGCCATTTTCTTAGCCCCGCTCCCATGCGAGGCCTGAACAAAGACTTTGGGGAGACGCCCGGGCCGCTCGGCCCGCCCCAGGCACCCCAGCCGCATGCAAGGGTCGCCGCCAGGCACATTGGCCACTGCCACCCTCAGGAACTGCTGCGCCCGCCACAGGGAGCGCCGCGGGACCCAGTGTCCCCTCTGTGCCCTCGGGACCACCCTCCTGCCACTCTGTCACCCTCGCAAACACTGCCAGCGGCCACACTGCTCGGGTGCACGCTACAGTCGCCCACTGGTCGGCCGGAGTCCCCGCTGCCCACCGCACCCCAGCAAGCGCTCACACACACACAGTCGCACTGACAATCGCACTCCCGCCTGCGCTCCAGGGGCAGCGCCACGACGCAGCTGGCCACCCCCGGATCCCCCACGAGGAGTCCGCCCGGTGACCAGGGTCGCACGCGCATGGTGACGCCCGCACGCGTGCCCGGACTCCCTGCCGCACAGCTTGCACCCCTCGGTGGCCCACGAGCTCACTCCCTCCGGGCGCTGCGCGCCCCCTCCACCCGCCCGCGCCACCGGCCGGCCTCCCGCGCCCGCTCCCCTCCCCCGATCGCGCGGGGGCGGCGGCCGGTACCTGGGTGAGGCAGTACGGGGAGTACATAGCTGGGCGCCCGGGCGAGAGCGCGGCGGCCGGCCGCGGCGAGGGGAGGCCCGGCAGGCGGCGGCCGCGCTCGGGCTCCGGCTCCGGCTCGGCTGCTCCGGCCTCCGCCGCGCTGCGCCCGCCCGGCCCGCGGCCCCGCGCTCGGCCCGGCGCCGCTCCGCGCTCGCCGCTCGCAGGCTAGGCCCCGCGGGCTCCGGGGCCGCTGCAGCCGCCGCCGCCGCCGCGCTCGCCGCTGCCTCTCGCGTCCGCCGCCGCCGCCGCCGCCGCCGCCGCCGTGCGTCTACTCCATGCCGCCGCCGCTCGGCCGGTCACCCTCGCCCGCCGCCGCCGCCGCAGCCGCCGCGCTGTGAAAGTGAAAGTTTAGACAAAGTTTGGAAGCGGCGCACTCCGGGGAGAGGGAGCGGGCGGGCGGCGCGGGCGGGAGGAGGGGCGCGGGGAGGGGCGGGCAGGGCGGGGGAGCAGCGGCCGGCGCACACACGCACACACATGCACACACACACGAACGCATGCACACACGCGCGCGGGGGCGCACACCGACGCGGCCGCCCCGACACGTGCTGGCCCGCGTTCCAACGCAGACACACGCTGACACGCGGCGGGGCTCAGACCCCGACACACATGTCACGTACAGAACGCATGGCCCCGCGTTCCACGCTCGACAACAAAGCACACTCATACAACACACACAAAGCACAAGACACACGTCCTGACACACAACCCCTACACACACGTGCTGACATACACACCACGTCAGGGAAACCACCCATGAACCACACACCAACATGCACCGTCACATGATGGTGCCCACGCACGCAACAACCAGCTGCATATAGACACACAGAGACCCACTGACACACGACAACACAGACCTCACATAGACACACACTGATAGATGCCAAGACACACCAGTGCACGATGACACATACAGATGCACACTGATGCACATACACCGACTGACACATGTTCCTACAGGACACTGACACACACGATCACACAGCCACACCCTGACACATTCCAGACACACAACTCCTACACACAGACACACATATGGAGTCACACCAAAACATATTGGCAGTTGTGGCAATATACCCCAACATACACAATGACACTGATGAAAAGGAAGATGCATTGTCATACACACACACCATCAAACACCTGCACGTACTTGCCAAACAACATAGGGAGGACTGTGATATAAAGAGATACGAAGTGTCGCGGATACAAACCAACATGGGCTGTCACAGCGTAACACACAAGCACGTCCATCACACACTCTGCTGCCCAGATGTATCCCCAGGCCTTGGGCACACTGACCAACTCTCCTGATACCCAGGTAGCTGAGAGCCCCCTGGGAGAATCACCCCACCATGCACACAGGTATCACGAACATACACCCAGGCCCCTTGCATGCCCCCCCAACACATGCACTTGTAACATGGCCCTGGTCATGGGCATACACAAACACAGCAGGGAACATAGCTTAGCTCTCAGCGACAGAAATGGGCAGGGGGCCCCAGGTACATACATACCACTGTGGTGAGCTTCCCACCCCTCTTGCAGGCCCCTGACTCCTATTTCCAGAGCAGAAAGGAGTAGGGGGAGAAGTAGTGCTGGGGACCCCAGATTGGGGGCAGGGGAGCCTTGGGTGATCCCCAGGGTAGGCACAAAAGCAGTGCCCGCAGCCCCCAGGCAGCTCCTAAGACACAACTCCTGCCTGCTGCCAGGTGCAGCCAGCGCCTTCTTGCCCTCTGTTGGACAGGGTGTCAGTGCCCAGGAGTGTGTGTATTTGTGTGTGTGCAGTAACCACTGTGGCAATGCCCACTGGGCTCCTGCAAGTCGGCACAAAAGTGTGTGTGTGTACGTGTCCCTAAGGGTGCACTCCCACTCACAATACCTCATTGAAGCAGAGCAGCAAGCAGTGTGCCCATGGGTGTCTGGGTGGGTCTGAACAGCCTCTGGGGACACCCAATAGGTGCAGATTGGCGTACTTGCAGGAGTCCTTCTGTGCCGATCAGTGTGTTGTGGTGGAGACTGGGGCTGGCTGTGTACCTGGGGGTGTCTGTGAGGCAGACAAGGTGTCTGCCAGGCCTTATGCCAGGCACTGGGGACATGGCAGGGAAGAAGACAAAAGACCACGCCCTTGAGGGCTGACATTCCAGGGGTGTCGGGTGTAGAGAGGTCAGTTGATGGCAGTCTGGGCCCAGTGGGAAGTGCTGGAGGTGGGGTACCTGGGTGGTGTGTGCGTCAGCCCTGAGAGGCTTGCTGTCACAAGGTGTCACTGTGTGTGCTGAGTGTTGTGCTCTGTGGCAGGGAGACAGGTCTCTCCATGTGTCTCAGGGTGGGTGTGATCATGGGGGTGAGTGTTTGAGAGTCCCAGTGGGTCTGTTTGTGATCAGGGTCTATGGGGCAGAAAGTGTCAATGGGTGTCACCAGTTGTGTGTTATTCTCTGTGGGTCTGTCTATACTAGAGTGTGTGTACATAGGTGTGTGCTGTGGTATCAGGGAGGGGGGCGCTGTGTCTGTGTTGGGGCTACATGCCTTTGTGTTTCAGGCCATGCCAGTCTGTGTGTGTGACCAAATGTGTGTGTGTGTGTGTGTCAGGAAGGGGCCTCTGTGTGTCCGGGTTTGTGTGTCTGTGTGTGTCAGGCCTTGTCAGTCTGTGTGTGCCTAGGTGTGAGACTCAGGGAAGGTGTCTCTGTGTGCCTGAGGCTGTGCCTTGATACATTTCGTGCTTGGGGGCCTCCGTGCCTGGGATCCCACCGGTCCAACCGCGCCCCTCCCCTTGCGCCCCCTCTCCGCCCCCTTCCCCTGTGCCGCAGCCGCCGCCGCCGCCACCAAGGCAAGGCCGTGGCGGAGGGAATCGATACGTCCTTAAAAATTCAAGGGCTTCTCGTAAACAGAAACTTTTAACACCGTTTAAAGTTTCAGGGCTGCTGCTGCGGCTGCCTCCACACCACCGCTGCCCCAGAAGGGGGAGGGGGCTCGCAGGGAAGGACGCGGGAGGGCTTGGAAGGGGAGGGGGCGCGAGGGAAGGGGCGGGGTCACGTGCGGGCTGGGGGCGGGGCTGCAGGAAGGGGCCAGAAAGGGGCTGGGGCTGGCGCTCGAGGGGTCTGGGGGCCTGGCTGGCTCCCGAAAAGGTGGGGGTAGGTTGGGGTCCAGGGGTGGGGAGGCGGACACTGGGAGAGGCGGGGATGTGTCAGAGGATCTGGGGGCTTTGAGGTGCCGGGAGCGGCTGAGACGTCTGGGAGAAGGAGCTGGGGACCCGTGAGCCCCGGAGGGAATTGGGGGGTGGAGGGGGTTGGGAGCCTTGGATGGCTGGGGGGAGGAGCAGAGGATGTTTTGGGGGGGTCTGTGGGGCCTGGGCGAAGGGGGGATCTATGAGGGGCTTACTGGGGAGCTGTGGGAAAGGGCTGGAAGGGGAAGAAATGATAGAGGC
Organism: Cheirogaleus major; assembly: GCA_963574435.1. Taxonomy (NCBI): domain Eukaryota; kingdom Metazoa; phylum Chordata; class Mammalia; order Primates; family Cheirogaleidae; genus Cheirogaleus; species Cheirogaleus major. The sequence continues at coordinate 39,196 of CAUYPO010058455.1, read as the reverse complement.
TTCAGGGGTGTCTGGGAGCTTGGGGGGATCCTGCCTCTCTGCAAAGGGCTGTGAGGGCGACAGTGCTCAGGAACCCCAACCCTGGCGGTCCTCCCAGACCTGAGCACCCAGACCTGAGCACCACAGGGGCGGACCGGCTGCTCCCTCCGCACCCTCCTGTCCTGGTCAGGCCGGACTGGGCTGTGCAGGAACCAGCATCCCAGACCCACTCACACACCACACACACACACGCACACACACGACACCCAGCCTTCGTGTATACACACACACACACGACACCCAGCCTTCGTGTATACACACACACACACGACACCCAGCCTTTGTGTATACACACACCACACACACACACACGCATGACACCCAGCCTTCGTGTATACACACACACACACGACACCCAGCCTTTGTGTATACACACACACACACACACAGCCTTCGTGTATACACACACCACACACACACACACACGACACCCAGCCTTCGTGTATACACACACACAGCCTCAGACACACACACACACGACACCCATCTTTCATTCACACATGCAACACGCAGCCACTCATTTATACACACACAACGCTGTCCTTCACTCACACGGCCACATCACACCTATTCTTCTATTTATTCACACACACGACAGCACTCATGCCCCCGTTCTCTCTCACACACTCACACGTCCATTCACACACACGTGCTCCCCCCACAACACGCTCCCTGTGTGCACACGTGCACACACTCCCCTCCTTGCATCCAAACACACACTCGCAGGCCACATCCACCCCCGCTCACACAGACAGGACATTGGCCCTCATACTCACGTACGTCCACACTCCGCTCCTTCCCCACACTCAGACCCCTCCTCTGCACCCCTGTACACACGCACACACACACGTGCACACGCACACACACACGTGCACACGCACACACACGCACTCGCGCACTCACTCTGCTCCCCTCCACAGCTGCCAGCTGGGAAGAATTTAGGGGGAGGCAGAGGGACTGCTCTGGAGGACACCCCAGCCGCTCCGTGTCTCCCCCAGATCCCAGGTCTTAGGGCACACCTGGCCTTCCACAGATCTCAAGGGAGGAGGGTGCTGCCAGGGGGCTGGGCACAGCTGGAATGCCACAGCTGGAATTCCCACATTCCTCCCTGCTGGGGCTGCCCACCTGGCTGCAGCTGGCAGCAGGTGTGTTCTTCCCATGCAGGTGTGTGGGGGGAGGAGGAGGAGGGAGGGACGGGAACCAGGCCCATGGCACTACCTGGCCAGGATGCCGGGGGCGGGGGCCGTGAGGGTGGTGAGGGCTGAAACATCTGGGCTCTGGCAGCCACGTCCTGGGCCACAGAAGGTGGGGCCAGGCAATGCCGGGCTCCAGGGCTGCTTGGCAGCTTAGCAGGCCTCTTGGGGGAGGTGGGCAAACATCTGGCACATAGGATAGGCAGGGAGCCAGGCCATGGGTGCTGCCAGGCTGGAAGAAAAGGGTGCTCTAAGCCCTCCTGATAAGACTGGGATCCCCACACCCCAAGAGGGTCTGGTGCCTCCCTGCCCAGACTGATGGGCACGGTCTGTGTCCTGGGCTGGGAACCCCTAGTAGGGACCGAGCCTGGGGAGTTACAGGTCCTCGTTCCTGAGGCACACCTGGTGGGACACCCATGACCATGGGCGGATGCAGGCACGAGACTCCCACTATCACAGTAACACAGGGTCACCAACACACACACACACAAATAGAGACCCTCCTCCCCTCTTCCCTCTCCTCTTCCCCTCCTGCCCTCTTCCCTCCTCTTCTCCCCTCCTCCCTCCTCCTCCTCTGTGGGGCCATACAAAATCACACATAGTCACTCAGACGCCATCACATACCCTTCACCCACACAGACACACAAACACACACAGCACACAGAACATCCCACATCGCCCTTCCTAGAGCCACCCGCAGACTGACACAAATATTGCCAGGTCACACACACAAAGACAGAGCTTCACCATCACACAGATCCCCTGAGAGATGCAGGTCATACGCCCAGTTGCAAAGACACACAGACACAGTGACACAGAGCTCCAGAATCACACACCAAACTCAGTCACACAGATACACACAAAGCCACACAGGTACACAAATATCTCACACAGGACTATGCAAGATACTCTCAAAAATCATCCATAGGCCAGGCACGGTGGCTCACGCCTGTAATCCTAGCACTTTGGGAGGCTGAGCCGGGCGGATTGTTTGAGCTCAGGAGTTCAAGACCGGCCTGAGCAAGAGTGAGACCCCGTCTCTACCAAAAATAGAAAGAAGTTATTTGGACAGCTAAAAATATATAGAAAAAATTAGCCGGGCATGGTGGCGCATGCCTGTAGGCCCAGTTGATGGGGAGGCTGAGGCAGAAGGATTGCTTGAGCCCAGGAGTTGGAGGTTGCTGTGAGCTAGGCTGACACCATGGCACTCTAGCCCGGGCAACAGAGTGAGACTCTGCCCGAAAAAAAAAAAAAATCATCCATAAATGTAGCACACAAAAAGTCACACAAAGACATCCAGATGACGCACGCACATAAGGAAACACAGACACACACTCACACTTGCCCGGGCTGCACAGCCGGCCAGGGACTCCCTCGGCCATCGCTCATCCGAAAAACGGAGGGGAAGGAGTTGGGGAAACGTTTCATTTGCAGCCGGCCACCCGCCCGCCCTGGAAACCTGGCCCGGCTCCTGAATGGGGCCTCTGTGCGTGGCCACTGGGGCCGCCAGCAGTGCTAAGCCGTCCCAGGGTGTGGGTATCAGAGGGGGTGAGGTTGGCCACACCGAGTTCCTGGGCAAGCCACGTATGCTGGGGCCTGGGGCCTCTGGGGCCACCCAGCCACAGGCCATAGTCCCCCAGGCTGGAGGTGCAAACCCTGCCCCATCCCCTACTAGTCCTGCTGCATCTGGAGGCCACTCCTCCAGAGGCAGCCAGTGGACAGGGACACAGAGGGGTGAGGCTCTGTGCCCCAGCTGGTGTTGGATCGCCAAGTGTCCCTGTCTCAGGCCGATGCGCATCCCCCGGCTGGGTGGCTGCCAGTGCCATGCCGAGAGGCACTCAGCTCCCTGTGCAGCCTGGGGGTGGGGATGGGGCAGTCCTGGCCTTTCTCCTCATGTCCTCAGACATAACCACTGTCACACCTTCAACCACACACAGAGCCACACAGTCACTGCCACAGTGTCACCATCACACCCTGGGCCATGCTGTCACACACAGAAACACCATTACACCCTTGACAATTCTGGTGATGTGCCTTCAGCTGCACAGTCACCCTGACACTCTGACCCTCCCATAGCACCCACGCCACACTGGCCAGCAGAGGCACACTGACATTCTACCTCTGTGTGCCCCTGCAGCTGTGCTAGCCACATGGCCACACTGTCCGCTTGGTCGCAAGGAAGAGAAGCAGCTCTGACCATTGCATGCCCAGGGCGTGGCTCCCAGCTGCCCGTCCATAGGGTTTGAACCAGCCCGGTGGCTCCAATAGCACAACAACACGCTCTCGCTGTCACAGTGTCACAGAGCAGGCAGCCAGCAGGTACAGCCCACTGCTCATAGTCACTCTGACAGCACACGCTCACAACCTCCCTGTTGCAGGTGACAGGTACGCATCTCACTCACACTGACACACAACGCCCACAGTCCCCAGACTGCGCTTCAACGCAACAGTGGGTGACATCCGCACCACGGTTATAGGGACAACCTGTCACACAACAGTCACTCTCCCAGTGCCTGTCACAACGCTGAGATAGCCCCTTAGCTGTCCACACAAGCAGCCAGGCATGCTGATTCGGCCCCCACAATTGTCCCTAGGACACACCCATCTTTGAGTTTGGGAGACAGGGACAGACCCACAGCAATACCCCCCTCCCCTCCGCAGTTGGTGCAAGTAGAGCAAAGAGGGGGACTAATGGACGCGCAGCTGTTGGCAGTGGGTGCCAGCCCCCCCACCTCATGAATATTCATCATCTGGGGCTCTCCTGAACCTATGGGGAGTCGGAGGTCCCAGGCAGCTGGGCACCCCCTTCTGTGCCAGGAGGCTGGGGGAGGGGTGGGAGGCTTGGCCAGGCCCCTGCAGTCCTCATAATCCACACCCATTTCCACGAATAAGCTCACATGGGTTTGTGAACGTGGACCCCCAGACACACAAACAACATTCAAACAAACTCACAATCACACCCAACAACACAGCCAGCCTGCCACCATCACGCATACACCCCCATCCACACACAGTCACATGAATTCACAGCCACAGGACCACACCCTAACCACAGACACCCACCAAACACACACACACACACACAGTCTCCAGACTTGCAGACACGGACACACACTCAGTCTCACAGCCACAAACACACAGACACACCATCACACCCAAATGACACGGACTGCCTCCCGCCATCACGCACACACATGCAAATACCAATAGACACACCTTTCCAAACACAGGGGATACCGTCACCCCCCCCCAAAGTACAAGCAGCTCCTCGTAAAACACCCACAAAAGCGTGTGAACACGGACCCACAAATTCACATACATATGCAGTCCCACTGACTCGCAAAGGCAAACTCACAGACACACAACGACCCCCAACGACATTTTACAGATGGGGAAACTGAGGCACTGAGCCACTCCACTGAAGGCCCCTTGCAGGAGGACCCCGCAGTCCTCACTCCGGGCAGACGCTGCAGCCAGGCGCCCCCTGCTGGCCCGGGCCCTGCAAGCGCGTGCGGGGCGGCGGCGCGCGGGGCGGGCACGCGCCTGACGTAACCATGGCATCCTCTTGGCACGCGCGGCCCGGGCGCGGGGAGGGCGGGGTGGGCGCGTTGCCATGGCGCCGGCGGGCCGCGTGAATGGGGCATTGTTCGCCGCGGCGCCCGGGCCGGGCTGTCCCGGACCCACCCGGACCCACCCGGGCCGGCAGAGACGGAGATGGGGAGAGACAGAGACAGGGAGAAAAGAAGCCACGAGAGACAGGGAGAGACCAGAGACGGGGAGAGACAGAGACCTGAGATGCGGAGAGACAGAGATGGCGAGGGACAGGGAGAGCCGGGGAGACTGAGAGAGACAGAGAGATGAGAAAAGGAACAGATGGCAGAAACAAGAGATGAAGAGACAGAGAGACAGGGAGCCTGGGTGGGGAGAGACAGAGATGGAGGAGAGAGACTGAGAGAGATGAGCAGAGACAGAGATAAAGGGAGAGATGGGGAGAGATGAAAAGATGGAGAAAAGGGGAGAGAGGGAGAATGACTGGGAGAGACGGGGAGAGACTGGGAGAGATGGGGAGAGACAGAGATGGAGAGAAAAGGGGAGAGAGATATTGAGAGAGACACAAGTAGGAAAAGAGCCTGGCCGCAAGACAGGGATGAGAGGAGACGGAGCGGGGAGAACTGAGACACAGACTGGCAAAAAGGCAGAGGAGAGACACAGACAGAGACAGAGGTGGGGAAAGACAGACAGGGGGAGTCCAAGAGGGAGAAACAGAGACATGGCAGAGAACTGCAAGACGGACACAGACACACCGAGGAAGGGCAGGCAGAGGGCGAGGACCAGTGAGAGGCAGAGCCAGGGGGCAAAGCGGAAGAGGATGCGCTGTGGCGGGAGACCTGGGCAGGACCAGTCAGCAAGACCCACGGAGCCCACTGTGCCTGGCAATGGACAGGGACCCCCCGACAGAGAAAACCAGAAGGATGGGAGGAGACTGGGCCATAGAAAAACACAGGGAGATGTAATGAAGGAGAGAAACTTGGAGACAGGACCCCAGCTCCCTGCTCTGAGGGTCTCTGGTCCCACCCGCCTCTGGTTTGACACTCCCAGAAGGCATATCCTCTGTCCTGCGATTTTTTTTTTTTTTTTGAGACAGGGTCTCACTCTGTTGTCAGCCAGGCTAGAGTATAAGGGTGCCATCATAGCTCACAGCAACCTCAAACTCCTGGGCTCAAGTGATCCTCCCACCTCAGCCTCCCAAGTAGCTGGGACTATGGGCATGTGCCACCATGCCCGGCTAATTTTTATTTATTTATTTATTTATTTTTGTAGAGACGGTCTTGCTCTTGCTCAGGCTGGTCTCAAACTTCTGGGTTCAAGTGATCTTCCTGCCTCGGCCTCCCAAAGTGTTACGATTACAGGCATGAGCCACCACACCCAGCCTGTTCTAGACATCTTCACACACGTGCTGAGAAGACACCATCGCCACAGAGACCCAGCCTTTGAGGACACCTTCACCCAGAGACTCACACTCTCATGGAAGACACAGTGACAGTTCACCCATATGGACACAGTCACAGCTACAGATACACCCACAGACACCCAGTGACATAATCGCGGACACAGACACATACATATGAGAGGGACTCTTACCCCACACTAGAGTGACACTACTACACAGCCCTATAGGTGCAGTGTCTCAGGAGGACCTTGTCATAGTCAGCTGTTGCCACACGCCACCACACAGGCTCACACTGCCCCAGAGTGCTGTCATATGTGGCCACCCCAGACGCACAGGGCATCCTCACCCTTGCACCTGGGCACATGTTTTCAGACACATATTGACAACCTCACGCATGCACCTGCAACCCTGCCTCTGACACACCGACCGGGCAGGCGCCTCGTGCCACGGTCCTGCTCGGGGCTCCGTGGGAACGTAGGTCCAGGTCTCCACAGCTGAGTCAGTGCAGGCTGACAGACATCAGTCCCCAGCAGAGATTGGGATGCCAAAGGAGATGGGTGAAGCCCCACCCCTGGTCCTCTTCAAAGGGCTGGGTCAGGCTGGGCCAGGTGGTCCCCTGGCTTTGCCTGGTCTAGGACCAAACCTAGACCAAGGGTGGCCTCTGGTGGCCATGTGTGGTCTCTGCACCCATCCGTTGGGGGATGACAGGCAAGCTAAATTGCAGAGCCAGAAAGTAGTGGGGCAGAGATGACAGGCCTCTCTGAGTGCACAGAGCCCAGAGACTGGAATCCAGAAGTGGGAGTCAGACCCAGAATTCAGATCCGGCAATCCATATCCCAGAATCCAGCATCACGATCTAGATTCCCATGGTACTAAGATCTAGAGTCCAGATCCAAGAAATCAGAACCCGGAATCTAAAATCCAGGTGCAACGACCCATAATCCAGACCCAAGAACCCATATGCCAGAGTCCAGAGTCCAGAAATCTAGATCCTATTATTCAGAACTAGAATCCGGACCCAGAATCCAGTTCCAAAAACCCAGAATCTAGAATCTAGGCCACCCTGCAAAGCCCAGAGCCCTGAGCCCTCCCCAGAGACCTGCAGATCAGAGCTGGCAGCAGGGTTGGTGAGGTCAGGGACAAATCAGAGGAACAGGACAGGAGCCTGGGAATGACCACACATAGCCCTGCCTGGCTTCTGTCCTTTTCCTGCTGTCCCTTTACCCACACACACAAAGACACAGACACTTCAAAAGGAAACCACACAGAGATCCACCCCCCCCAGACACACAGCCTATGACTGTCAGATGTACAGTGTCGCTCACTCTCAGATATATACACACAATTACACATGCAGGGTCACCCATACACACACAGCCTTACACACCATCACCCGAAGACGCACCGCCACACGCTCCTCATATGCAGACACGCGCACATCCGTGCCCCCACATAGTCTCAGAGTCCCGCTCCCAGCCACCCCACCAAACCCCGAGACGCACGACCACCCCACAGAGACACACAAAAACCACGACTGCCAGCCCCTCACCCAGACACAGAACTGTGGAGGCTGAGATGAGCGTGCACACACACACACACACACACACTCCCCTAAGCACGGAGAAGCCCCATGCCTTGGCAGCCACACAGCCTCTGGGAACGGGACCCCAGGGACGGGGGGCTCACTGTGCACCTCCTTGCCCACCCCAGCCCTCCCCCGCCTGGCCGGCGGGCGGGCTTTAATACAGATGCCAAACTCATAATTGTAACTGAGGGTGACAGGGTCACCTTGAGCCCCAGATGCTCGAGCGGTGACAGATGGCGTTGGCAAACCTGATTAGCAGCCCCCGTGCCAGCGCCTGTGGCACCTGCATCCCCCGCCCCTCCCCTGCTCCCCCAGCACTCGTTACCCACCCATTGCTGGGCCTGGAGAGCGGGGGTGGGGGCCGGCTGGCACTGCCCGGGAGGGGGCAGGGACTCCGGGGGCCCCCTGGCATTAAGGTTCCCAGCTGGCTCCCCTGGCTGGCAGGAGGTGGGCACAGCTGAGGGGGGAAAGCAGACGCCTTGTGCCCGCCAGAGAGGAGGGGTGCCCGCGGTGCCCGGGCTGGGCTGCCCACTCAGACGCTGCCTGGGGTTTGGCAAAGAACCCTGGAGGCAGTAGGGAGGGGTGCCCCCCCAGGGCCCTTCATGACCTTCCCTTCCAGGGCCCTACGAGTGGGGCCTTGGGAGCTGCCCGCCTGGCCCGTTCCCATCCCCTGGTGCCGGTCCTCAGGGTCAGGGGTCTCGGGCTCCCACGCCCAGCTGGGCCATCTGTTTCCTCGGGTCCCTCCAGCTCCCTCACCTGGGGCCTTCCTTCCTGAAGCAGGAAGAGGGCTGCGAAGGGCCAGGCCGCCCCCCACCCCACGCTCCAGGGGGCATTTGGAGGCAACACTGACAGCGCCACATGTCCCTGCGTCTGTGCCAGACGGGCCCATCTGCCAGGGCCCTGGTTCCAGCCGCCCAAAGCCAGGCTGCCCTCGCCTGCGCAGGCCCTGCACCCCAGCTGGGGAGGGAGCCCCCAGCGCCCCACACTCCATCGTGGGGCCACCCACTTCCAGAGAACCGCAGTTGGAGGCGCGCGCACACCCACACACACACGCACGCACGCAGAGCTGGGCTGGGCCAACATTTATGGTTCCTGTGGAATGCCGTGCTGGACGCAGGCCGCAGGGAGGCTCGGCGGGGGCGGGGGGGGATTGTAGCAGCCACGGTCAAGGCAAGAGGCAGCTGGGAACACGTGGGGCCTGCCTCTGTCTTGGGGACCCCAGGTTTTCCCCAGCAGCTGCGTCTGCCTGCCTGCTTTGGGTTTTTGGTGTCCCTAGAATGGGGTCATCACTGTGTCTCCTGGTCTGGGCAGGGCCATCTGTCCTCCCTGTGCCTGGGAGTGTGTCTGTGCCTCATTAGGTGGGAGGCAGTTCAGCCCAGTGGTTAAGACTGGATACCGCCCTGCCTCGGATTTGAATCCTTGGTGGTGCCACTTACTGCTGTGTGACCCTGGATGGGTGACCCTGCCTCTCTGGGCCTCGGTTTCCTCATCTGTAAAATGGGGTGATGTTATCTACCATCTCCTTGGGCTGCTGCAAGGATTACACAAGTAGGTACCCTTCCAAGGCTCAGCACAGGGCCTGGCAAACAGGCAGTGGTTAATAAGAGAGCACTGTAACTATTAGTGGTCCAACCCCATGACTGGGGCTGTGTCTACTATGCCTGGGAGCAGGGTAGGGACTCTGGGGCCTGTCTGCTTATCCCTGCATCCCTGGTCTCTTGACCCAGTGAACAGCACTCGGGTGTCTTTCTTGGTGCGTCGCCCTCCATCTCTCCCAGCTCTCCAGGCGCATGTCTCGGCGCCCATCTGCGATGCGCGGCTCATGCCTTCGGGCTGCACTGACACCCCTCGACCAGCATGGTGGGTATCTTCACCTGCCGACGGGCGGCAGGGCTGCTGGTGCGACACCACAGGACCACGGGTGCCCAGCGCTTGCGGGAGGGCCCACAGCTGTTGCAGAGGACTATCGGGGTGGCGTCGGAGCTGGGAACATAGAGGGAGGAGCAGCGGCCAAAGCAGAGGTGATTGCGGAGGCGGGCGGCCGTGCAGCCAGGTCGTGAGAGAACCTGCGGCCAGAGGCAGGGACACAGGTCAGGGCAGTGGAGTCTGGGGCCAGAGTGTTAAGAATAGCCTTCCCACTTCCATCCACCCCACCTTGAGAGGCATGGGTGCTGGAGCTGGGCTGCTTGGGTTCAAATCCTGATTCTGCCATCTCTCTTGGCTGTGTGGCCTGGGGCAAATTACTCAACCTCTCTGGACCTCTGTTTCCTCACCTGTGAAATCACTGAAGTTCAACTAGGAAAAGAACAAATCACTCTAGGCCTTTCATCTGAGAGGATTAATTCAAGGAATTTGCTACCCAGGGAAGAGAAGGGCTGAAACACCAAGCAAGAGGTGATGATAAGGTGGGCTAAGGGTTGGCACCAGTAGGAAGCTGCTACCACTCCTAAGGCTGAGGGATAGCAGTATTGCAGGAGCCCATTGCCTGGCACACAGTTGGTGCTCTATAAATGTTATCTCTATCTAGACATGATGGCTCACTCCTGTAATCTCAGCACTTTGCGAGTCCTAAGACAGGAGGATCACTTGCAGTCAGGAGTTCGAGACCAGCCTGGGCAACACAGCAAGACCCCATCTCTGCAAAAATGTTTTAAAAATTAGCTGGGCGTGGTGGTGTGTACCTGTAGTCCCAGCTATTTGGGAGGGAGGCTGAGGCAGGAGGATCCCTTGAGTCCAGAGTTGGAGGCTGCAGTGAGCTATGATATGATTGCAAGCCTGGGTGGCACAGCAAGACTCTGTCTCTACAAAAACCAAAACTAAAACCAAAACCGGATTCAGTGAAGGTCTGCTGAGCAAAGATTAAGCCAAGGGGTCTTAGGGACTGATGCTGTGGCCCTGTCAGGCAGGATCTCAAGCACTTTGCATGAATCTTCCACTATTATTAACTCCATTTGAGACCCAGAGAAGGGAAGGTAACTGACCCACCCTCAGTCACCCAGAAATCAGCAATGAAGGCAGGATTTGAACTCAGATACACCTGGTCTTGAACCCCTGGCCTCAAGCAATCCTCCCGCCTCCGCCTCCACCTCCCAAAGTGCTAGGATTACAGGCATGCACCATCATGCCCGGCCCACATATTTAAACAAATGACATTTGAGTAAAAATCTGAAGGAAGTGAGAGAAGGGGCCATAGGCTGTCTGGCTGGAAGAAGAGCACTTGAGGCATAAGGCATGGCCAGTGCAAATGTCCTGGGGTGGATAGAAGTTGGTATGTCTGAGGAAAGGGAGGCTGGTGTATTAGGGGTGAAGTAAGTGAGACAGAGAGGGGGAGGAGGTGAAATCAGGGAGGCAACAGGGTCCGAGAGGGCAGGACCTTGTGGGCTATGAGGAGGACTTGGGTTTTTATTCTGAGTGAGGTGGGAGCCATGGAGTGTTCTGAAGGGAGGAGAGATGTAAGCCAACTCGGGTGTTCACAGGCGCCCTCTGGCCACTGAATGGAAAAATAGACTTGGGGAGGGAGGGTGGTGATGGCAGAAGCCAGAAGACTAGGATGGAGGCAACTGGGCTCACCCCAATGGGAGAGGCTCATGCCCTACTTTACAAGGGAGGAAACTGAGGCTCAGAGACATTTAGGTGGAGGATACACAGCTTGAACTCTAATCTGTCTGGGGACACAGCCTGTGCTCTCTACCAAGGCTGAGACCCAGCCCTCTCCCTCGCCCATGTCCACCGCTCACCTGAATGAAGGGCACAGCCTTACACATTTCCTGGGTTGCTTCCTTCGGGTCCAGCGGCAGAGACAGGGCAGTGGCCACCTCCTGCCTACGCTGCAGGGTGTCTGTCTCCTGCCGCCTGGTTTTCTGCAGGCCCAAGAAGGCCTTCCAGCTGCCAAAGGCAGGGGCTGGCACCTGGGGAGCCGGAGCCCCTCGGTCCAGAGCCCAGGTCCGATTGGCTGCAGCCCAGGGCTGGAATTCAGGCCCCCCAGAGCCCTTGGGCAGCAGGACCCCACTAAGTAGGCTCAGGAGAGCGGCTAGCCGGCCAAGGAGCATCTGCCTGTCCGAGCGTCTGTCTGTCAGTCTGGGACTGGGCTCAGGGTCCTGGGCAGTTGACCCTGCTGTCTGGTGAGTGGAGTCTGGGCACTCGGACCGCTTTTAATCACTTGCCCCGATCTGGGCAGCCTGGGCGGTGCCTCTGTAAACCCACAGCGGGAGAGAACAAAGTAAACCCAAACCTGTTGGGTTCCCACACCTCCTCCCAGCCCAGTGGGGGACACGGGGGCTGGGCCTGTGGTGTGTGAGCTGTGGGGACCAGGAAAGACAGGTCTGGGGACAGGGGCACAATACCTGAAGCCTTGGGTGGCTGCTTTTCCAGCCCTGGGCCCCCATTCAGCTGTTTAGCAAAATCACACTGTGCAGCTGGGCTTCTTGGATTTCCAACCCAGCATTGAAACTTCCTGGCTGTGCAACCTCAGGCAAGTCCCTTAACCACGCTGGGCCTTGGCTTCCTCAGTTCTTACCTTATAGGGCTGCTCTGAGGACTCAAGAACATAATTTATGTAAGGAGCTTAAAACAGGCTGATGCACAGTAGCACCATGAATCACTGTGATTAACATTACAGGTGGGGAGGCTCACGCCTGTAATCCTAGCACTTTGGGAGGCCCAGGCGGAAGGATCGCTTGAGCCCAGGAGTTCAAGACCAGCCTTGGCAACATAGCAGGACCCTGTAGTCCCAGCTACTTGGGAGGCTGAGGCAGGAGGATCACTTGAGCCCAGGAGTTGGAGACTGTAGTGAGCTATGCTCACACTCCAACCCAGGCAACAGAGCAAGACCCTGTCTCAATTAAAACAAAGAAACGAGGTTATTGCTGCCGTTGTTTTTTTCTTTAATACTTAATATAGGCCAGAAAGTAAGTCCTCCCTTGGATTTTACATTGTGCAGAAAACAAACAATAAAGACAATTAAGTTAATTTCACAGCCTTGTGTTAAGAAGATATTAAAATGGGATGTGCCTCACATGGGGGTCGGGGCGGGGGCTCCTGTGTCCAGGGTGGTCAGGGAAGGCCTCTTGGAGGAAGTGACATATTTGCAGGCACCTGAGACGGTGGGAACAGCCAGGTGGGGGGTGGAGGTTGGAGGGCTAGAAGTACATAAAGTGGGGTGGGAGCCGCGTCCCAGCCTTTGGGGCCCCCCGAGGAGCTGCCTGAGGGTGGGGGGTCCTGGCCGGGTCCTGGCACCTCAGCGACCCCCATCTCACACCTAGGTGAGGACCTGCGAGACCGCCGCGGGCCGTGAGAAGCTGCCTGGCCGGCCATTCCCGCGCCCTTCCCTCCGCGGAGCGGTGGGACGCGCTCGCCCTCTGGCGGCGGCTCCCGGGACTGCGCGGCGGCAGCGCCCAGAGCACCTGCCTCGCAGCCGCCCCACCTGGAGGCGCGTGGGTGCCTCCCTCTGGGCACCCCCGCGCCGCCCTCGCTGCTGGCAGTCCCCCAGCGTGTCCTTCCGCTGCCCTCTAGTCTCAGTTAACTGCAGCCCCGTCCTGCCAGGTGCTCAGGCTCCAAACTTTGGAGTATCCTTGACCCCTCTCTTCCTGACTCCTCCCCTCCGCCCGCAGTCTTACATGACAGCAAGTTTGGTCCACTTCAGAACCTACCCGCAATCCGCCCGCTGCTCACCCTCTCCTGGATCAGTGCAGTCTCCTCCTCCCAGGTCTGCCGGCTTCTGCCCTCGCCCCCCACATTCTATTCCTACAACAGCGGCCAGAGGGCGCCTGTGAGCACCTGAGTCCGGTCACGTCCCTCCTCTGCTCAGAACCCTCCATGGCTCCCATCTCCTTCGAGACAAAAGCCAAAGTCCTTCTCAAGGCCCACCAAGCCCCGCACGACCTGCCCCCATCACCTCCCCAATCCTCATCCCTCCACACCCTCTCCCCTTTTCACACTCCCTCCACCCACACTCCTTTATTCTTATTTTCCACACTCTCTAGGCACAATCCCATAATACTATGCAGCTATGCAAGACTGCAGAAGCTCTTTAAGCTTGAGCATGGGAAGATGTTTTTTTAAAAAGATACATAGAATTGTTCTGTGTGTTTTAAATTTAATATACATGGTATCATCATGTATGCATCTTTGTAACTATCACCTCTCCTCCATATCATGTTCCTTCATTTTCACTGCTGAAGACTATTCCTCTGTACATACATACCTGAAGTTTATTTCTCCATAATCAATTTCTTTCTTTTTAAATTATTATTATTTTTTTTGAGACAGAGTCTCACTGTGTTGCCTGGGCTAGAGTGCAGTGGCTTCAGCCTAGTTCACAGCAACCTCAAACTCCTGGGTTCAAGTGATCCTCCTGCCTCAGCCACCTGAGTAGCTGGGACTACAGGCACGTGCCACCATGCCTGCCTAATTTTTTCTATTTTTAGTTGTTTGGCTAATTTCTTTCTATTTATAGTAGAGATGAGGTCTCGCTCTTGCTCATGATGGTCTCGAACTCCTGAGCTCAAGCAATCGTCCCGCCTTGGCCTCCCAGAATGCTAGGATTACAGGCGTGAGCCACCACGCCCAGCCTTTAATTATTTTTTATTTTATTTTATTTTTTTGAGACAGAGTCTCGCTCTGTTGCCCAGGCTAGAGTGCCATGGCATCAGCCTAGCTCACAGCAACCTCAAACTCCTGGGCTCAAGCGATCCTCCTGCCTCAGCCTCCCGAGTAGCTGGGACTACAGGCATGCACCATCATGCCCAGCTAATTTTTTCTATATATATTTTTAGTTGTCCAGCTAATTTCTCTTTCTATTTTTGGTAGAGACGTGGTCTCGCTCTTGCTCTAGCTGGTTTCGAACTCCTGACCTTGAGCGATCCGCCCGCCTCGGCCTCTAGGATTACAGGCATGAGCCATGCACCCGGCCAATTTCTTTCTTTTTTGTAGACGAAGTCTCACTATGTTGTTCAGGTTGGTCACAAACTCCTGGATTCAAGCGATCCTCCTACCTCAGCCTCTCAACTACCTGGGACTATAGGCACTTGCCACCATGTCTGGCTAAATTAGTTAATTTTATCTTGTGTGAAATTTACTTTAATTTAAGGCCTGCCCTCAGAAATCCCCTTTTCCAGCACCAGTTGGCACCTGCTGTATGCAGAGCCCTGGGCCATAGCTGAAACTCAACCCAGGCTGGTTTGACATCAGAGTGCCGCCACGGGTAGGAGGAACCTGCAGCCTTCTGATTTCAAGATTGTTCTTTTTTAAGCACCAAAGGAGGCAAGAAAAATTTCATCTTTCTCTGCTGCACTCCTTTTAATAAAAGGATTTGTGGTGTTTTATTTTGTTCTATTTATTTATTTATTTGGAGACAGCGTCTCGCTCTATTGCCTGGGCTAGAGTGCAGTGGTGTCATTATAGCTCACTGCAACCTCAAACTCCTGGGCTCAAGTGATCCTCCTGCCTCAGCCTCCCAAGTAGCTTGGACTATAGGCATACACCACCACACCTGGCTAATTTTTCTATTTTTGGTATTTTTGCTCTTGACCTCAAGTGATCCTCTGGCCTCAGCCTCCCAGAATATTAGGATTACAGGAGTGAACCACCTGGCCTGGCCCCCTTCCACTTCTTAATGGCTTTTCCTGCCTCTACATATAGACCCACTCAATGTCTTTCCTGTTCAGCAGCCAGAGAAGAATTGTAAATCATATCTATCAGTCCTCACTCAAAGACCTCCCATGGCTCTCTATTGCCTTAGAATAAAACTGAAACCCCTCACCATGGCCTATAAGGCCTGCATGGGTGGCCCCTGCCTAAAGCTCTTCATTTCACCTCCTCCCTCAATCTCCTCCAGTCATTGGCCCTTACATACACTGGCTATCTGGCCCTCAGCAAACCCTGGGAAAAGACTTGCATTTGTTGAGCATGCGCCCCAGGGAAACTTCCTCATACCCACATTGAGACAGGGAGATTCACTGCAGCATCATTTCTGCAATCAAGAAAAATCGAAAACAACTTAAATGCCTATTAAGACGGCCTGATGGAATAATTATAGTTTATTCATACCATGGGCAATATCAAGCAGAGATTTTTTTCAATTTTTTCCCCACCACTAAATACAATAAGAAAATATATTTTACACTGTGGACCAGTGACAGCAGATTGTATTTTCCAAAGAGGCCTCAGCTATGTCCCTTCAGTGGTGAGTGGTGGCTCATGCCTGTAATCCCAGCACTTTAGGAGGCCAAGGCAGGAGGATCACTTGAGGCCAGATGTTTGAGATCAGCCTAGGCAACATGGCAAGACTCCATCTCTAAAAAAAATTTTTTAAATGCGCTGGGTGTGGTGGTGTACACCTGTAGTCCCAGCTACTGGGGAGGCTGAGGCAGGAGGATCACTTGAGCCCAGGAGTTCAAAGCTGCAGTGAGCTATGATGATGCCACTGCACTCCAACCTGGGCAACAGAGTGAGACCCTGTGTCAAAAAAAAAAAAAAAAAAAAAAAAGTTCTAGGGATGAATGGTGGTTATGATTGCACCATAATGTGAATGAGGTTAAGTTCTCATGGTTCTTCATGCCATGAAGTTCTACACTTAAAAATGTTTAAGATATTAGGTGAATGTGGTGGTGACTCACAACTGTAGTCCCAGCTGCTTGGCGAGGCTGAGGCTGGAGGATCGCTTTGAGCTCAGGACTTTGAGGCTGCAGCGAGCTACAATGATGCGACTGCACTCCAGCACGGGCAACAGAGAGAGACCCTGTCTCAAAAAAAAAAAAAAGGAAAAATAATAAAATATGAATGTTCTAACAAACATCTATAATGGATTTTATTTTATTTTTGCTGCCTCAGCCTCCCGAGTAACTGGTACTACAGGCATGCGCCACCATGCCCGGATAATTTTTTCTATATATGTTTTTAGTTGTCCAGATAATTTTTTCTATTTTTTAGCAGAGACGGGGTCTCGCTCTTGCTCAGGCTGGTCTCGAACTCCTGAGCTTAAACGATCCGCCCGCCTCGGCTTCCCCAGGTCCTGGGATTACAGGCGTGAGCCACCGCGCGCAGCCCTAAATGCTATTTTAAATATCTAAAATTAAAATTACGTGTCTAGTAAATAACTGTTTACACAAAATGTAAGGCTACCCTTGAAGACGAATAAGCTATTTCCGATCTCCTCCCCGCCATCCCCGCCACCCCCGCCTTCGCCCCGGCCCAGCCCGGCCCCGTCGCGCGTCGCGCTCAGGCGGTGCCGCGGGCAGCCCGGCCCCGTTGCGCGTCGCGCTCAGGCGGTGCCGCGGGCAGCCCGGCCGGCCCGCGAGGACCCCGCACGGCCAAGATGGCGGCGCCCGCGAGGCCAGCGCGCAGCCTGCTTGGGCTGGCGGCGACCCTGGGCCCGGGCTTCCGTGGCTACCGGGCGCCGCCGCCCCCGCGCCGCTCGCCGGGACCCTGGTGGCCAGACCCGGAGGACCTGCTGACTCCGCGCTGGCAGCTGGGGCCGCGCTACGCGGCCAAGCAGTTCGGGCGTCACGGCGACGCCTCCGGGGTGGCCCCCGGTTCGCTGTGGCCGTCGCGGGAGCAGCTGCGCGAGCTGGAGGCCGAGGAGCGCGAGTGGTACCCGAGCCTGGCGGCCATGCAGGAGTCGCTGCGAGTGCAGCAGCTGGCCGAGGAGCGGAAGCGTCGGGACAGGTGCGTGTATGCAGGCAGCCACGGGGTCTGCGTGCTGTAGGTTTACGTGCACACTCCCCCGGCCGCAAAACAAACCCTGAATAAGTCCATTTAATCCTTCGTCAGCAAATCTTTACTGAGCACTTACAGTATGCAACGCCCCGTCCCAGAAGGGAACGAAAACAGGCAAGATAATCTCAGAGGGCGACAGAAGACCACCAGGAAGATAATAAAACAGGGTGCAGAGTGCGTGCTTGAGGGCAACTTGCAGTTCTCAGGCCTCTCAGGAGGGGATGTTTAAGCAGAGAACTGAGTAACCCAGACATAGCCTTGGGGAGATCCCCGGGAGAACATTACTGGTAGAGGGAAGAGCCAGTGCAGGGGCCCTGAGTATGATGTGCCTTAAGGAACAGCCAGGAGACCAGTGTGGCTGGGAAAAGTGGGAAGTGAGGGCAGGGAGGTGATGGGGCCTGGAACTAAGCAGAGAGGTTGGATTTGGAGGCAGATCTGAAGAATTACATTTGGGGTAAGAAGACCAAGGTCATCCAGAGGGTGCCACTTCTGTGGGGAGAGAGCAGCTCAAGTGCGTTCCTGGTGTTTAAACTACTTGTCTTCCCAACTCCTTAAAAGGAAGAGGGATTGCCCTCATTTTTTTTTTTTTATTATTTCAGCATATTGCAGGGGTACAAATGTTTAGGTTACATATATTGCCTTTGCCCCAGGCAAGTCAGAGCTTCAAGTGTGTCCATCCCCCAGATGGTATGCACCGTACCCAATGAGTGCCCTCATTTTAGAGATGAGAAAACAGGCCTGGGGAAGTGGAATCACTCAGGCAGTGCAAGGTGGAGCAGGATCTCTCATCTCCCCCTCTCCAGCTGGGTGACCCTGACATAGGGTTTAATTCTTCCAGCTTCCTTTTTTTTCCCCCATTCATACCTGAGAGCTTCACTTTTCTAATCCTTAAAAATGGGGCTGTGACTGGTACCTACTAACTCATAGGATTGGAGGGAAATGTCTATTTCTTGCTTTTATTCCTGTGCCTAGAATTGGGCCTGGCATACAGTAGGTGCTCATTGATGTTTGTGGAATAATGGAGCAGGTTATCTATAGAAGTGGCCCAGCATGGTGTGTGGCACTCAGGTGGCCCAGTTGATAGCTCAGTGAAATGTTCAATTGACTTAGCCATGGCCCCTGAGAACTTAACCCACCCTGTGATCAAGTTCATGCACAAGTAACTTTATCTCTTCATCTCTTCCTGTTTCTTTACTTGTCAAGGACCTTTCCTGACAGTGAATGGCAGTGATTAGTCTTCTTCCACCCCCACCCCCTTTTTTTAAATCTCCATGGGGGAGTTGGGAAAAGTGGTTGTGGGCAAAGGTCTGTGAGTAGGATGCAGGTGGATGGGCTCAGCGCTGGCTGAATGTGGCTGTCCTCACCGCCCACCCTCCTTCCCCTGCAGGGAGCAGCGCATTGCAGAGAGCATGGCCAAGATGCCACAGATGATTGAGAACTGGCGGCAGCAGCAGCGGGAGCGCTGGGAGAAGGCGCAGGCAGACAAGGAGAGGAGGGCCCGGCTCCAGGCTGAGGCCCAGGAGCGCCTAGGCTACCATGTGGACCCAAGGAGCGCCCGCTTCCAGGAACTATTACAGGACCTGGAGAAGCAGCAACGCAAGCGCCTCAAGGAGGAAAAACAAAGAAAGAAGAAGGAGGCAAGAGCTGCTGCAATGGAAGCTGCTGCGGCCCAGGAAACCACTGAGGCCCAGGACCCAGCAGCCTCTGAGGCACCCAGCTCCTGAGCTTTGTCCTTTCCCAATAAAGCCTGCCACCTGACAGTCTCCTGAAGAGCTCTGCTTCCTACCCCAGCACCTGGGGCTGGGCAGTCCCCCACCCAGCTCTGCTCACACGGGGACTCTAAGCCATGCTGACTGACTGGGGCTTTAGCGGGAGAGAAAGGGGGATACGATGGGCAAATAATGGAGGAGCAGATGGCAGAAGAGAGGGCTTCTGTTTACCAACATTAATCTCCAGTAATTAGCCAATTACCAGGGGGGAAGTGTAGCCAAAACAGACTGTGGTGAGGATGGTGGAGGTGGGGAGAAGCAGCCCTTGCAAGGCTGAACGGGGGCTGGGGCACACTGCCTGGGAATGTGACAGCTTCCAGCGGGGAGGAGACACTGGGATCCCCAATCTGCAGGGGCTAACAGACCCCTCTCCGGCTTCTCGGCATTCCCATATTGCCTGTGCCCAACTAGCCCCCAGACCCAGGCAAGCTGGCTTGGGACGCCCCAGCAGGCATAGATCATAGGGCTGGTTTTTAAAACTTTATTCACTTTAAAACCTTTATCAGAGACACGGTTCTGTTCTAGGGTGGAGGTGGCCTTGACACTGAACTGATGTTACCCCTTCTCCAGGCTGGAGGCCAAGGCAAGGCTGGGGAGGAGGCCTTGGGCCTTTCAGGGCTCACCCCAGATGGAAAGATTTGGGCCACTCCAATGGAGGATCGAAGTTTGGGGCTCCAGCTTCCCCTCATCCTGGAAGGGGGCGGGGCAGGGGGTCCTCAGGGGCTCATCAGGGGATGGGGAAGCTAGCAGCCGCCTCTCCATCTGGCTGCAGGGAGCTGGGACAGAGGCCAAGAGGGGCCCATCTGCCGCCTCCTGGTTCTGCCAGCTCCTTTGAGCAGGCTGGGCTGGGGAGGAGGACAGGACAGCTGTCTGGCCCAGGTTCTTAGACCGAGATGGGAATGAAGGCCACTCTAGGAAGGTGGAAAGCTGGGGTGTTTGGGTTTTTTTTTTTAAGGTTTTTGATTTTTTTCCACTTCTTAAATAAACATGAATATATATATATTTTTTCTTTTATAAAACTTTCATGGAGTGGGGTTGGGGTGGGGAGCAGTGGGCGTCCTGGCCTCCCGGCATCACTCATCATCAAAGTTCTGACTCAGGAGAAAGTTGGCGGCCAAGTTCTCGTTTTTTTCACACGCGAAGTAGGCCTGGATCACCAGACTCTCCGGGAAGCCCAGGGCCTTCAACTGTGGGAAGACATGGTGGGCAGGTATGAGCAGGTGGGGTGGGGTGGGTGTACCCCACCCACACATGCAGTCACCCCTTGGCCAGGCCTCTTACCCTCTCTATAGCTTCTTTCTCCTGTGGCGTCACCTGGATGTAGTTCATCTGTGGAGCCTCCTCGCCTATGGCGCCCACCTCACCCTCCACGTCTGAGATATCTGCCAGCTCCGCGGGGGGTTCATTCAGCATCTGGATGAACTGCTCCTGGTGCCGGCTAATTTGCTGTGGGAGAAAAAGGGGAAGGGATGGCGACCCATAGCCCTTGCCCCCTCTCCCCAGGTGGCCATCCCAGCCCTATTTTCATTTAGTCAAATATTCAGAGGTGCCTCCAACCCCGGATGGAGCTGATGGGCTCTAAGTGAGCAAATAAATGGACCAGACAACTGCAGAAGCTGGGCCAGAAAGATGCTGAGGGCCAGGGAGAAGAGTAGTTCCTCCAGGTAGCACAAACAGCAAGTGCAAAGGCCCTGGGGGTGGATGCATTTGGCAAATCCCCAAAACAGAAGACTCCGGCTGTAAGAACAGAGTCAAACAAGGAAGGGGGGAGGGGCAGATGAGACCAGAGAAGAAGATCAGAGCCAGACCCACTTTCCTCTGGTGCAACGGGAAGCCACGGTGGGGACAGTTAAGTGCAGAAAAGACACGATCTGTGTATCTTTTAGGAAGGTTAACGTATCCAGGTGTTGGGTATCTGGAGGCTCTGCTACAACCCTCTCTACTTTCGTCTACATCAAGCAAGAAAGTGCTTTTTCAGTCACCAGGCCCCACGTCTAGCCTAAAAAGCACTTTCACAGAGATGTCAAGTTGGCCACAGGTGAGTGTGGCATCCAGAGAGGCCTGGGCTGCTCGCACAGGTCTGGGAGTCACCGCACGGACTGAGGCCCCCGGGAGGAGCACTGAGAGCAGATGAAGAGGAGAGGTGGGCAGGAGACAGCAGGAGGAACTGAGAATCGAGGGGAGGGGGAATGTGCTACACTCCTCTGGGCCCCGAGGACCCTGCTTGCACCCAGGGGCCCATCAAGGGCAGGATGCTACCTCACGGAGCACAGTGGTTCCAGAGCCAAACTGGGACACAGCTGTCCAGGTGCTGCCACGGAACCTTACAGACATTCACCCAGTGCCAGCTGTATGTGGAGCTGGAGCCAGGGCCCCGGCCCAGGACCCCAGCCCAGGACCCAGACACGTTCCACCAGCTACACAACCTTGGGCATGACAGGCTGCCCTGAGCCTCTGGTGTCCTCTGTGGTGCATGCTAGTCACAACACCCATACCTCATGGGGCTGGGTCACAAAACAGGTCACGGGAAGCATGGGTGGTGGGGAGTCTGTCCTGCCACAGCACTACATACACACTGTGTGCTGTGGCGCATGCAGGGCGGGCAAACAGTGCCCGCCCTGGCTCCCTCTGCCCCTGGGACCGCACCTGCAAAAGCTGAGGGTTCTCCTGACCCAGCTGCTGGAGCAGAGCAGGCAGCAGCGCCGGGTTCTGCTGGATCACTTGCCGCATGTTCTGGAACTGGGGCTGGTCACGAAGGAACTCCAGGGGGTTCTCTCCTGCTAGCAGCAGGAAGGGGTGTGGTCAGACACCATGCTAGGCTCCCAGGGGGCGGGGAGTTAGGTGGCTTGAGAGCAGACACCTCCCTCCCCCAGCTCCAGCCCTCTCACCTGCTTCTGTAGCCGGCTGCTCGGACACCTGGCTCTCCTGGACAGAAGCCTGTTCTGGCTCGGGGCTTCCAGGAATTCCCTGTCAGGGGTCCTATTCAGCTCTAATGCACAGACCTTCCACTACCTCCCTCCATGCTCTGGCAGGAGACAGGGGAGGCCTCGGCCCCGCCCTTCTTCAGCCCAACCCCCAGGCATGGCCAGCCTCCTGCAGGAAGCCTTTAGTGGCTGGAACCACCACCCAAAGGCTTTTCAGGGCAGGTTCTGCCTCCCCGAGTGCCCAGCAGGGCAGTGAAGCCCATGGACTCCCTCAAGGCCTCCCCAGGAGGCAGCGGCCCCACCTCACCGTGAGTAGGTACTCCACGGCTCGGTGGGGGTTGTTGTAGCTGGCTCTCAGGGCGGCCACGACCCGCTCCCGCTCGTAGCCCATGGACATGATCTCCGTCAGCATCGTCTCATACTCAGAGCCAGTCACTGTGGAAGGAGCAGCAAGACCTGGGTCACCAGGAAGAGAGAAGGGCAGCTCCCAGGCCCTCCCGCACACAGACAAGGCCCAGCTGATGGCTGGAGCACCCAGTTGCCTCTGCCCTGGGGACCACCCACCCACCTAGCGTGGAGGCCGCGTCTTCCTCTCGCCCGCTGCTACCTGAAGAGGGAACAGAGCTGCAAATTCAAGAGAGAGAAATCGGACCCTGGCTTCTGGTGGCTTGCCCTCCCTCCAGGTGTGTGGGACCACGTGTATGGGCACTGGAATGTGCTGGGACACCAGGGCCCAAGCTGAGGCTGCTGCCTTTGCCTTACCCTGACACAGACTCTGGGGACGTCGTAGGGGCTGATTCCTCTGATGGACTCTTGTCCTCTCTGGCGGTAGGTGGGGGATGGGACATGCCTGAGGCAGGGGCGGGCGGGAAGGAAGTGGAGGTCTCCAAGGTAGCAGTGGGTGAAGTCTCTGGGGGTGCTGAGGTACCCTGGCCAGCTTTGGCCTGTGACAGCAAGAAAAACGGAGCTGGCGTCAATACCCCTATCAAACCCCAACATCCCACCTTGTTGAGGCCCCGCCTTGCTCATAGCTAATCTCTCCTGGGCACACAGGCTCTCTGCCAGCTGCCTGGCTAATCCACCCACCCTTCCAGCCAGCACATATCACCCACCTTGGTCACCATGACAACCACAAAGTTCTTCTCATCGATGCGATAGTCCCTAATGGGGACATCATCGCTAAGGATCTTGCCGGCATAGATGAGTTTCTGTCCAGCCACAGGGAAAGCGTCACGACCCTTCTCAGCTTCTATCTTCTCCTTTAACACCTTCACCTGAATGGAGGGGGACACACAATCATTGTAAACCCCAAATTCTCTTCCCTTCTAGTTTAGAGGGCAGAGCCTGCAAGCCCCAATGGCAAGGAGGCGAAGCGTCGTAGTCAAACAGGCTAGATTTGAATTTGTTCAATTATCGTGCCATTCACTAGAGTATTTTCTGAGCATTTATTAAATGCCAGGTACTGTTGAATGCACTGAGACTGTTTTAGACACGGAGGCCACAGCAGGGAACAAAATACAAATCTCTGTTCTCAGAGAGAGAACACTAATGTGAGAAGAAAAGCAAGTAAGTAACTTAGGTGGTGTAAAGTATGATGAGAAATAAAACAAAGGGGAGAAAGGAGGGCCCCCCATTTCCACACTGGTGACCTTGGACAGTAATGGTGATCAGTATTTACTGAGGACATTCTAAATTGATAGTTAGCTACAATAAATGTATATATACTTCTTAAGCTTCATAATACTATAAAATAGATATCATTGGCCCCATTTTATATTTGAGAAAACTGAGGAACAGAAAGGTTAGATAACTTATTCAAACAGTTGAGCTGATCAAAAAAATGTTTCCTTTTCTAAAAAGAGTGCACTTAAAGGCCAGGCATGGTGGCTTATGCCTGTAAGCAACACTTTGGGAGGCCACCAGGAGTTTGAGACCAGAGTGAGCAACATGGCAGGACCTTATCTCTATGAAAAATAGAAAAATTAGCCAGGCACGGTGGTGTGCACCTGTAGTCCCACCTACTCCAGAGACTGAGACAGTAGAACTGTTTGAGCCCAAGAATTTTTTTTTTTTAGAGACAGTCTCACTCTGTTGCCTGGGCTAGAGTGCGGTGGCATCATCATAACTCCCTGCAACCTCAAACTCCTGGGCTCAAGTGATCCTCCTGCCTCAGTCTCCCAAGTAGCTGGGACTACAGGGACATGCCACCATGCCTGGCTAATTTTTCTCTGTTTTGTAAATACGGAGTCTCACACTTGCCCAGGCCTCAAGCGATCCTCCTGGCCTAGGCTTCCCAAAGTGCCAGGATTACAGGTATGAGCCACTGCACCCAGCCTAAGCCCAAGAATTTGAGGTTATAGTGAGCTATGATCAGAGCACTGCACTCCAGCCTAAACAACAGAGGAACACTCTGTCTCAAAAAAATAAAAGTGGACTTCAATGTCTTTTTCATGGGGTAGGTGTGCAAAAAGTGCGAAGCATACAACTTGATATTCAATATGGTTGAATTAAGTCCTAATTCTCCTCTCAGCTAAAAAGCAGCACAATGTTTAGACTTCGGGCTCTCACATGAGGCAGAACCGAATTTGAATACCAGCTCTGCCATTCTCTGTTTTATGTGACTGTGGCAAAGTTCTTTAACCCCTAGGTTTCCATATCTGTAAAATTCGAAGAGTCAGAGTTCCCAAATGACAACCCCATTTTGCACATCAGCAAAACACTAACACGCTCAGTGACTGATAAGGAATAAACGGCCAACAAACACAGACCACCAAAACTATTAAGACTGAGACCGTTTATTATCACTATAATCGCCGTTGTCGTCACCGCTCAGCATCTCCTGGTCATTACTCCCAGATACGCCCACCAACGTCCCGAGACGCCTGCAAAGCTGGGAACGCGGAGCCCCAGTCCCGGAGAGCTTGGCCTGGCCGAGAATCTGAGCCTGTGGCTCCAGCGTCCCGCGAGAGCGCTGACATCGGAGCCGGGGCCTGGCGGGCGCCCCGGGGGTGGGGCCTCGCCCGGAGAGCTGCCCAAGAGCGCCGCCTGAGCCGCCGGGGGCTGGGCCAGGGACCATAGTGGGGGGTCCAGGAATGTCCGACAGGCTGGGGGGACGGGCAGGGCTGGGCCCGAGCCATCCTCCCTACCCCTCCCGTTGGGATCTGGCCTCCCCGCCCCCACCCCACCCTCGGCACCCGTCGCTCCCGCCCCTGGGCTCCGGCCCGGCCCGCACCGTCTCGTCAGGCTCCATGCGGATCTTGAAGGTCTGCTGCTGCAGCGTTTTGAGCGTAATGGTGACGGCCATGGCGGGGCCCGAGCGACGCGGCGGCCCCAAGAACCTCACACAACATGCAACTCACGCCGCCGCCATCTTAGCGCTCAGCCGCGCTACGCGCCGACCGCTTCCGGGGCAGGCTATGCGCGCGCTGACCACCGACGCACGTGACCTGCGCGCGCCCTCTTGGCATTTTTGGGCATGCGCACGAGAGCCCGCTTGGGCCACGCATGCGTAGAGCAAACTCTGCTTTGCAAGGGGGGGCTTCTTGTTCTGCCCGCACATCTGTCACGTGGCTTCCTGGGTGACGCCATGCCCGTTAGCGGTGACGTCATGCGGCCGCAAAATGGTTCCAGTGTCCCCACTTCCACGCCCAAATGAGTTTTTTAATTGACGTTGAACAAAATTTTTCTTGTTCCTGTATTTGTTATATAGACGTTTGTGTTTCTTCCATAAAGATCTTTTTCCATGATTTTTACCTTTTCAAATGATTTTTATTCTGGACTGACCATCCTGGCAATAATCTGCTAGAACACTGAAAGTGAAAGTTACTCAAGACTAGAAAGGATACTGGAAAGGTCACCAAAAATTACTGAAAAAAATGTTTTTAGGTTTTTTTTTTTTAAAGAAGTACGGGTCTCTGTCGCCCAGGCTGGAGTGTGGGGGGGCACTTTTGTGACTTCCTTCATTCATTCTTGAAGATCTGGATTTTTGAAATGAACCTACAGTTCTCGTTCCCAACTCCCACTGATTTGTTAACCCCACTATACACAGTTCGACCCCAAAAGCAGTCAATAAAGATGTTCAGTTTCAATGTCTCCTTATGTTGAATACCATAATTCTCATAAACCCACCCTAGATGCACCAATACTGGAGGCTTCCCAGAGGGGTTGGGCTGGGCCACAGGAACTCAGAAGAGAAGCATGAAGGAACAGGGGGAGCTGGAGAGGGCTAGTTCGCCTGAACTGGAAGGTGCTTTAGGGCAGCAGTCCCCAACCTTTTAGGCACCAAGGACTGGTTTCATGGAAGACGATTTTTCCACAGATGGGGAGGCCACAGGGGTTGGGGACTGCAGCTTTAGGGAACTGGATGGAGGTGAGGCTTGGCTTGATCTCCCATTAAGGAGCTGGTGTGTGGAGGTGGTGATTGGTTGCAGAGACCAGAGAGGCTGGGGCAACATTCCCATGTCCTGAACTGGCCATTACCCTCCAGACATGCTCTTTTCATCATACCCGTCCACTCGCCCAAACCAGGCAGTCACCTGACACCTCACCCATTGCCCAATTGTAACTCCTGCTGCTTTTCCCCTCCACTGCATGCCCAAGCTTCCACCAGTTAGCCAGGGCCGATGGAGAGCTTAACTCTCTCTGCTGCAACAAGGGACAGAAAATTACCCTCATTCTCCTACCCACTCAATGGACATTAAGTGGCAGCCTCCAGAACCCCAACAGAGGTGGGCCTGGTAGTCCAGAAGTCTATCAATCCAGGCCCTCAAACTCTGCTCCCTTCCTTGGGTCCACCTCTTTCCCAACTTGTCCTTAAAGACCATGGGTCCCCTGGGCAAGTTACATACCATCTCTGAATCTATTTCCTTGATTAAAAAAGAATTAATATCTTTGAACACCCCTGGCTGGTATAAAAATGTTTGAAATTGTGCAATTACACTATGTAGTCTTGCTTTAAGAGACAGGCATCTTTGATGTCACCCAGGGTAGAGTGTGGTAGGGTGATCATAGCTTACATTGAACCTTGAATTCCTGGGCTCCAGCAATCCTCCCGCTTTAGCCTACCAAGTAGCTGGGACTACAGATGTGCACTGCCAAAACTAATTTTTTTGTAGGGACAGGGTGTTGCTATGTTGCAGAGGCGTGTCTTGATCTCCAGGCCTCAAGGAGATCCTCCTGTCTGGCCTCCCAAAGTGCTGGGACTGCAGGCATGAGCCACTGTGCCCAGCTAGTCTTGCTCTTTAATATGCAAGAGGTACATATGGCTCTGTAAAATGTACAAATATGTGATGGTGGCCAAGATGTGAGTTCAAATCCCTGCCGCCCAACCCCTAAGTCGTCTTAAACTAGTACACGAACCAAAACTTACCAGTTAGGTGCAAGGACTCAGTGAGTTATACATGGAGTATTTACAGCAGCAGTCATTCTCTCATTGGTTTGGGGGTTACCGGGTAAATCAAGGCCCCTATAATCTTGTAGAACACTCGGCCAACCTTTTAGCAGCAATTGGGAAATGAGCCTTACTCAGGAGTCACCCCTGAGCCACCAGGATCTCTGAACATCTGTCCTCCCCCAGAAGGAGACGCAGCCGGGGAGACACAAAACTTAATTTAATAGAAATTTTGTTTGTAATTCTTACATTCTCAGTGTGAGCCCAGCTGGAACCTGCTGCCCCACCCAGAAGTGGCCCAGTCCTGGGGGCAGCGGAAGATAAAGGGAGGGGAGGAACTGGGAAGAGCCTCAATTCTTTCTCAGTGCTGGGGGACTGGAGATGCCACCCCCTTCTCCTGCCCCCCTCTGGGCTCCACGAAGGAGAGAAGGTGGAATCTCAGGCCTGTGGCTTCTCCTCCACACCGCTGTCCCCCCCCCCCGCCCCCCGAGGTGGAGAGAGGCTTAAGGATCCGGGGAGAGATGGGCACAGAGGAAGGAAAAGATGTCACTCAAAGAAGAGAACTGGAAGTGAGGGGTGAAAGAGAATCCAAGACAAAACACTAGTTAAAAAAAAAAAAGAGGGACAGAACCAAAAATTCACCCCAAAGCTGAACCCGCCTGGAAAAAAATGAAAGTTCTCGAGTCTCATAGAGACATTATTTGGCGCGGCCGGCTCTGTGGCGGGGAGCGCTCGAGCCTCAGTCCAGCCCCGGAGGCGGGTGGCGCAGCCTCTACAGCTCGTCCTTGGCCTGGCCGAGGGCGTCTTCCTCTTCGTCGTCCTCCTTGTCCTCTTCGTCCTCTTCATCCTCGTCTTTGTCCTCCTCGTCTTCCTTGTCCTCAGCCTCCTCTTCCTCCTTGCGCTTCTTGTCCTCCTCCTCCTCTTTGAGCCTCTGCTCCTCGTCCTGTTTGTCCTTCATTTGCTTCTCTGCTGCCTGCACACATAGACCACACCCCTCAGCACCTGGTGCCCCCGCCAGCCCTGCTCGCCCCCCAAAAATCGGGAGCAGGCCCCACCTTTGTGACGCCCCATGTCTCATTGCCAAACTCCTCGGCATAGGCCTCGTCGTTGGTGATAAGGAAGTTGTCAAAGATGGTGCCAGACTTGACCTGGGAGGGATGAATGGAGAGAGGGGTGATCAGAGGTGACACCTGCTAGCCCTGGCTTTGGACAAGGCTCCCACCCACGTTCCTATAACCACTACACACTGCTGTCTGCCATCTGCTTCTGCCAAGAAGGGTGTTAACATTCCCAGCATTGAAGCCAGAAAGATGGAGGTTGTGGGGCCACACTGCCTGCCTGGGTTCAAACCCCAGCTCTGCCGTTTCCTGCCTATGTGACCTTCATTTCTCTGCAGCCCAGTTTCCTCATCTGGGACTCCACACCCCTTAGTAAGTTACTATTCAAGTACCTGCTACCTGCCAGGATTTGTCCTAGGCACAGAAGGTACTACAGTGCCCAAAAAAGACAAAACAACTCAGTCCCAGCCAATTTTATGCCTTTTTTGTTTGTTTGTTTAAGAGGCAGGGTCTTGCTCTGTTGTCCAGGCTGGAGTGCAGTGGCATGATCATAGCTCGCTGAAGCTTAGAACTCCTGGGCTCAAGCGATCCTCCTAAGTAGCTGGCACTACAGGTGTGTGTCACCACGGCACAGCTCATTTTCGCAGAGACGGGGCCTGGGTATGACACACAGGCTAGTCTCTTACCCCTGGCCCCCAGCAATACTGCCTCAACCTCCCAAAGTACTGGGATTACAGGTGTGAGCCACCATTCCCAGCCCCAGCTAACTTTCTAACTGGGTTATCTGGCCACCTTCTACGTCATTAGGGGTTATTAAATAAGTTCATTTGCATAAACATTCCAGGAATTACTTGACACATAAGAACTTAAAAGGGGACAGATCGGAAAATACCTCAGGAAAAAAAACCAAAAACACTATTTTTGAATCAGACCTGTCTGGGGTTGAATCCTACCCTGTCCCTTTCCTCTCGGGTGACTCTGAGCACGTGAGGTCCCCTAAGGATCCTCCTCTGCCCTCGGGGTCTCACCTGCCAGAGATCGAGGCCCAGCACAGCAAAGCTGTCATAGGCGTAGATGTTGGCATCAGGGGAGTACTCTGGGTTGTCGATTTCTGGGTGGATCCAAGTGCCCTTGTAATCTGGGTTGTCGATCTGCCGGGGCTTCCACTCGCCCTGTGGAAGGAAAAGGGAATCAGAGGGTGAATGGATGAGTGAGGTGCACCCCCCTACTGTGAGCCCAGCCCTGCTGACAGCCCCCAGTCCCACCTTGTACTCGGGGTTCTGAATGACTGGTGGCTCCCACTCTCCATCCATCTCTTCATCCCAGTCCTCAGGCTTCTTAGCATCAGGGTCAGGAATGTGCTCAGGTTTGTCCCAGTCCTGGGGGGACATGAAGAGGTCAGACATGGCCCAGTTGTCTTCCACACTCTCTGAGAGACCCTGCCCAAGCACCAACCTCGGGCTTAGAGTCTGTGGGATCATCGATTTTGGCCCGCTCGTCCCAGTCTTCCGGCTTGGAAGCATCAGGATCCTTTATCTTCTTGGGTGGCAAGAAGTCCCAATCGTCCTCCAAGGAGCCCGACTCCACCTGGCTGTTGTCGATCTTCACCTCGTAGGTATTGTCTGGCCGCACGATCAGCGTGTACAGGTGTGTAAACTCATCATCCTGAGGAGGGCAGGAGGTGAGTGGCCCACCTCACCAAGCTGGCCTCGGGGCCTCCCGACAGCCACTTGCAACCACCCCCAGGCACACCTTGCAACGGATGTCCTTGTTGATCAACACGTTCTTGCCCTTGTAGTTGAAGATGACATGAACCTTCTTGGTGCCAGGGCCACAGATGTCGGGGCCTAGTCGAGAAGCAGATCAAGTTAAGAAATCAGAGACTGACCAGGTGTGGTGGCTCACGCCCGTAATCCTAGCACTCTGGGAGGCCAAGGCGGGAGGATTGCTCAAGGTCAGGAGTTCAAGACCAGCCTGAGCAAGAGTGAGACCCCATCTCTACTATAAATAGAAAGAATTTAATTGGCCAACTAAAAATATATAGAAAAAATTAGCCGGGCATGGTGGCGCATGCCTGTAGTCTCAGCTACTCGGGAGGCTGAGGCAGAAGGATCGCTTGAGCCCAGGAGTTTGAGGTTGCTGTGAGCTAGGCTGATGCCACGGCACTCTACTCCGGGCAAAGAGTGAGACTGTCTCAAAACAAAGAAAAAAAAAAAAAAAGAAGTCAGATACTGCCCACCATTTCCAGGCCCCCACCCACAATTACAAAAGGAAAACTCAGTTCTTAAACTCGGGTCTGTCAAGGCTTAAAAGATGAGGTTTAGAACCTAACTCTGCCCTGATGGGTCTGTGGGCAGAGCCTTAAGTTAAAAAAAAGCAGTGCTCTAGAACTCAATATCCTCATTTTTAAATTTGGAAGATTCCTATGCATAATCACACAAACTAACAGAATAGATCCACAATCAACGCATTAAATTGCTAACTGTGACCTATCCCTTTAACTCCTCCTCCAGAGGAAAAAAACTAATTATTCAAGTGCTTCCTATGCTCACAACATCACCTTCCTGGGTTATAAAGAACTCACAGGGTCCCAGTCTCCCTCCAACTAAAGGGACAGAGGTCAGCACCAGGGCACAACCCCTCACCAAACATGATGTTGTATTCCGAATCTCCGTGCATGTCCGTCTGGTCCAAACCATCGGGAAACAGTTTCACGTAGCCGCCCCCACAGTCGATGTTCTGCTCGTGTTTCACAGTGAACTGCACCACCAGCGTCTGGCCCTTGTTGCTGAAGGGTTCAAATCTGGCCGACAGAGCGTAAAAGCGGGCATCCTGGCTAGTCTGCAACCCTGAGATGAGACGACAGTGAGGTCGCTGTTGGGACCTGACCCCCGCGGACCCTAACACCTCGGAGGTACAGACGACTTCCCCCTTCTTCCACCTGCCCTGCTCCTGGGGGATTGTCCAGGCTTGTGTGCTGACTACAGCTTCCGCCAAGAAGTCCTCCTGGATCTGAGTACCCATTCCCAGGCTCTTACCTTTATCTTTCTCCTGGTCACCGTAGAACTTGCCAGAATTGAGGACGAATTTGCCAAAATCTGACTTGTGTTTGGATTCAATCCAGCGGTGGGTCCACCCATCTAAGGGGGTCAGAGGGTTAAGTCAGCTCTGCCGGGCCAGTACGCCCCCCCACCCAAACATCTGCGGAGAGCCACAAGCTGCTGGGGGCAGGGAAGGAGATCCCCCGACTCTCCCCAGCCCAGTGTCTAGTTTCACAACTCCAGTGGCTTAAGAGATCATCAGGCGAACCCCAACTCCCGCCGCGGGAGGCCGCCGTGCCCTCCGCGCTCCCCCGGGACACAGAAGAGGGATCGCCCGCGGCTGTAGTCCCCAGGGGCCACCGTGTTGGCCCTCTGAGTGGTAATTACAGACTACAACGCAGATCCGGGCTGGGGGGCCAGCCGCGTCGTCTGGGCGGCTTCGAAGCGAGACCAGGCGTTACCTCCGTCCAAAAACTGCTCCTTGAAATAGACTGAGGGCTTGGCGGCAGCCAGGCTGAGGAGGCCGAACAGCAGCGGCACGGATAGCAGCATGGCGGGCCGAGGGGGCGGAGGCGCGCGGTCCCTTTAAAACGATCCTCCAGCAGCGTCTCTGCAGTACAGACCGACGCCGCCGCCCGCCTGGCGCCTTTATACACGACCGCCTCTCAAACCAACCTGACCCGGCCCTTGAGCCCGCCCACTACGCTTTATCATTGGTCCGAGGCTACGGCCCTTCCTTTCCATTGGACCCTCCTCGGCTCAGCAGGTTCGGCTGTGCCTCGGAACGCTGGGTTCCCAGATGGCCGATTTCTATTGGCCGCACGACCGGCCAATGAGGGTCGACCACGCGTTGTGGGGGACGCCCACTGGTGGGGTGGGGGCCGTGAGCCCCTCATTGCAGGTCATGTGACCAGACCGGAGCCCAACCCCGCCCTCCGCCGCGCGCGTCGCTCCCCATCTGGGCGTTTAAAGAACCGCGCGAGCGCAGGTGTGTCCGCGCGGGACCGGGACCTTTCCCCAGCTTCGCCCTCTCCCATTCCCTCTACGTGGAAGGGGTGGGCAAGGCTTTCCTAGCCACTTCTTGCCCTGCACTTGGGGAGCCCCCACCTCAACGCTCCCGCTCTCTCCACCTAGGATGGGACAGAGTCAGGAAGGGGCTGGGGCTGTGGGGCTTGGCTGCTCCCCACTGCTGCTACCGCCGTGCAGGCCGGGACGGGGGGCAGGCATTGCCAGCTCTCTCCTACTTCCGCCCCCTAGCGCGCCGGGAGCCTGTTGGACTCCTGCTGTGTGACCTGGGGCAAGTTATTTAGCCTCTCTGAAGGGACAGGCGCGCCTGAGTGGCCAGGAGTGGCTACCCGGCAAAAATGCTTTTAACGTTTTTAGAGCTGTCTCAGGACAGAGGGGAAGCAGCGTAGAAGGCTCAAGGATGCGATTGTAGGCTGTGGCTCCTAGGGTGGGGCAGGGTTATTACCCTGTCGCGGCCGCCCCTTTACTGTCCTCTCAGCGGTAAATGAAAGGGGTCGCTACCTTGTGGTCTCCCACAAACGGCCTGGCTTTTGCAATTAAACGGCTATAGGCCAGAGAGTAGGGGGTTCGGTTTAGGGAGGAAAAGAAGACACAGATGGCCCGGAAGATAACGTCCTAGGAGAGATAGACAAGACCCCTGGGTCTGGAGTCGTCTTCTGAATCCAGAGGCACGTGACTGACACCAGCACCCTGCCCTCCTGCTGTGAAAGGAGGAAGGAGAGCTTGGGGGTTTCCAAACTCTGAGCAAATGGGCGCTGGGCTTGGGGACACTGGAGTGGATTGTGGAAGGGGGAAAGGGAGGAATCCCAGTAAAAGAGTGGGGAGGGGGTGTGTCCTTGCTAGTGGTGGTGACTCAGAAAGGGGAAGAAGGAAAAAAAGAAAAAAAAGTACTTGGAAAAGGCCTTTGGTTAAAAATAGAAGAAAAGGGAGAAATGTAAAGTAATGGGGAAGCTGGGTTCTAACCCTTCTCCCAGGCAGTATCCAGTATTGCCTATCCTGCCCCCACCCCCCTCAAGAGGCTGCCAGAACCCTTGGTGACCACCCTTAGGCCTGCCACTGACCCTCCCACCTTCTCTCCAGTCCTGTGTAATGCACACCTGGGCTTGGTGCTTCCTGCCCAGGGGTAGACACTGCCTGTCCTGTTCCCCTCACCACTCTCTCCGCCCCCCCAGTGTCTCCTGCAGCACCTGGCACAGAACAGGCTTAAAAACTAATTGCTGGGTGACTTGAGGGACACATCCTGAATATAGGACCTTACTGTATGGTCAGAAATGGGGGATATTAGTAACCTCATATTACAGGCTCAAATAACAATTGTGATGTTAAATGAATAAATGTGTTCTGCCTAACACATGGTCCATGTACAATTTAGTATTAGCAAGTGCTGGGTGTATGTGTGGGCACTGTATCACTTAATTCTCACAATAACCTGGGCTTATATCTCCAGCTGGGCGAGAAACTGAGGCATAGAAAGATTCCATGATTTGGCTGAATGACATAAATGGCAGCTCTGGGATTAGAATCTACCTGTGATGTCTAACATAGTTGCCACTGGCCACATGCGACCGCTGACCATTTGAAATGTGGCTGGTCTGAACTGAAATGTGCTGTAAGTTTAAAATACACATCACATTCTGAAGGCTTCATATGAAAAAAAGCATAAAATATTTTACTAGTAATCTTTTTTTTTTTTTTTTTTGAGACAGGGGTCTTGTTCTGTTGTTCTGTTGGCCTGGGCTACAGTGCATCGTAGTTCACTGCAATCTCAAACTCCTGGGCTCAAGCTATCCTCCTGCCTCAGCCTCCTGAGTAGCTAGGACCACAGGCACAAAACACCACAGCCTTCCTTTGTAAGTTACCTGCTGCTTTTGCCAAAAGAAGAGAGGAGAAAAATAAAAAATTAAAAAAAAAAAAAGACAAACACCACACCTGGGTAATTTTTTAGTTTTTTGTTGAGACAGGGTCCAACTATGTTGCTCAGGCCGGTCTTAAACTCCTGGCCTCAAGCAATCCTCCCACTTTGGCCTTCCAAAGTGCTAGGATTATAGGTGTGAGCCACTGTGCCAGGCCAGGACATTTAAAATTACATTTGTGTCTCACGTTATATTTCTATAGGACAGCACTAATATAGACTATACGTTATTGCCCTGACATACTGATTTTATCAGAGCATGGGAGTGGACCTGGAGGGTTATAATTCTGACCCCATTTCTACCAAGTCCCTGTAGAACCTTGGGCAAATCATTATCACCCTCTGAGCCTCAGTTTCCTCATCTGTGAAATGGGGAGTTATATCAGTATCTACATCATAAAGTTTTGGGGAGAAATGAAATAATATACCTGAAGTACTTAACACTGGGCTGGGGACATAGGAAGTAGTCTATACAAGTTAGCTGCCACCTTAACTATTAATATTACTAGGTGAGTCCTTCTCCCCTCTATAAATGGGGAATGGTCCCTACCCAGCCTCCCTTTGAAAATTTCAAAGCAGTTTACATGCAAAATGACCATCTGCAGAGCATACCAGCTACTGCCCTCCCCCAGGGCAAAGGAGAATCTCAGGCAGAGGGCTCCCAGGCTCAGAGAGGGTGAAGTACAAGGTCACACAGCCCGCAGGAGGTGAGGCTAGTTGAAATTCAAAACAGAACTGTGCTTCTGACCTTGAGGTCACCTATTTTGCCTCTTTGGTCAACCAGAAGCCAGATGGATGAGCCAGGGTGGAGGTGGGCGCCGAGTTCTTTGCACGCCTTGCAGCTCTTTAGCCACACCCAAGATGGCGACACACTAAGTCCTACACTTGCGCTAGCCACGCTCAAGATGGCGAACCAACTCCGGGTTCCGGTTCCGGTTGCTCAGGCTGAGGCCGGGACACGCCGCGCGCTCTGGGAGCAGCCATGGCGGATGGTCCGGTGGCAGAGCTGCTGCTGCGGCGGCTGGAAGCGGCCGATGGCGGCCTGGACAGCGCGGAGCTGGCGGCCGAGCTCGGCGTAGAGCACCAAGCGGTGGTGGGAGCCGTGAAGAGCCTGCAGGCGCTGGGCGGGGTGAGCCGGGCCCCTGATGCCGGGCGCCTCGTTTTTGCACCTGCAGTCCCCTTACCGCAAGGGCCCTACTTCTAGGCCAGACTCGCTCAGGCTCGGTTGGGGGTAGGGGTGTTGTACGTGTGTCTGCGCCGGGATCCGCTGGAGGAGAGTCTGGAACGAGTGAGCGCCCGGACGCACGGGTGTTGCTCATGCTGTAAACATCCATTGAGGAATGAATGATCAGCCTGGGGGTGGCAGTGTACGATGGTGGATAAGGAAGACGCGGTTGCTGCCCCCATGTAGGTGGTGATCTAATAGGGAGGTGCTCAAGTGAGTACCTAGAGTAATGCTAGAATTACAGGGAACCCGGTGGTGACAGCTGACCCAGCCTTTGGGGTCAGGGAGAGCGGTCTGATGGAAGTGACAGCTGAGTCAGATCTCTGCACCATGGAGGAAAGCCATGGCACTTGAGGAATCAAGGGCTGGAAGTTTGGGGGGTGACGGGTGGTGAGAGAGATCAGCACAGCCATAATTGCAAAACCTTGTAGGTCTTTGTGTCACAGGGGTACTGGGGAACCATAGTAGGAGTTGGAGCTGGTGGGATGTGCCATCTACATCACCTTGGGAAGAATCGGCAGGAACAAGAATGGAATCAGATTGGAAGAGAGCGGAGGCTGGCACGTACCCAAGCTAGAGGGCATGATGTCTGGCTGTGGGTAGGGAGCTGAAATAGGGAGTGGGCACTGCCTGAGATTCAGGACAAGGCTTGGGGCGGGGGCAGGGCTGAAGCCCAGCCTTCCAACTTGGGCAAATGGAAGGTGATGAAGTCACAGGAGGAGGATGCTAAGGGGCCAGTGGGCCACCCAGGTGGAGGTTAGATCCATGAGGCCAGGATCTGGGCTGTTCATTCATCAAACTCTTGTTGTGTGCCCCACTGTGGTCTCAGCTTGTTGTCCAATCCTTGCCATAATCCTAAGCTGATGGCACTGTTATCCCCGTTTTGCAGATGGGACAACTGATGTTCAAATTGGTCAGTAACTTGATCAGTGTCACTAGAAGGGGCTGGCAAATCCAGATTTGAAATTAGGCACTCAGGCTGCAGAGCCCAAGGTCCTCAGCGCAGAGGAGAGGGTACAGCTATGGTGTGTGGGGTGACAGTACCTCCATCAATATGAAATTGCCATTTGTGTAGAACCCAGAGGGTTAAATAATGCCAATTTAATGTGGTTCAACCTAATGACGATAATGGCAATAACAGCAACAACAATATATTAGTAGTTAGAATTCATGCAGCACTTGTCACATATTAAGAACTCTGCATTCAGCATGAGCAAGAGCGAGACCCCATCTCTACAAAAAAATAGAAAAATTACCTGGGTGTGGTGGCGCATGCTTATAATCCTAGCTCCTTAGGAGGCTGAGGCAGGAGGATCACTTGAGCCCTGCAGTGTGAGGTTGTAGTGAGCTATGATGATACCACTGCACTGTAGCCTGGGCGACAGAGCAAGACCCTATCTCCGGGGCAGGGGAGAAAAATTCTATATTCTTTCTATGTATTATGTTAATTCATTTACATTGAAATTCTCTGAGGTAGAGCCCAGCACACACTTGTCTTGTGGATGAGAAAAGTCGCTCAGAGAGGTTAAGCAACTTCCCCGAGGTCACACAGTGAGTGAGGAGCAGAACTGAGATCAGAACAAAGGGTCTAAAGGGTCCCACCTAGCCTTGTTCCTGTCCGTGTGACCATGGACCTGTCCTCATCTGCGATCCTCAGGCTTCTGTTTGTAATGTGGGCCTCCAGGGCCGTTCTCTGATACTTCAGTCACTAGGATGCAAACACGAACACATAAACATGGATATAAATCTGTTTACTTGAGGCCTTAAAATCTGTTACAGGTCCAAAAGGGATAGTAAGAGTTTGTCCTCTGCCAGGTAGCATTGGTAGTACTTTACCTCGCCCTGGGAGGTGCAGTGAATCTTTATTAAGTACCTGTGTATATAATGGAAGTAGGTGTACATAATGGAATTAGGCTCAACGAGAGGAACTCTTTCTCTTAACATCACTTGCCTGCAGAGTGGTACAGGTGGGGTGTGAAGTCAAGTTCAGAGGCTGTGACTTGAACCTCAGCCCCAGTGCTATGGTGAGGGGGTGCCTGGCTCTGAACTGCCCCCCTACCTGGGCCCCCCATTTCCCTGCAGGTCATCGAAGCTGAACTTCGCTCCACCAAGCGCTGGGAGCTTACTGCTGAGGGCGAGGACATCGCCCGGGAGGGCAGCCACGAGGCCCGAGTGTTTCGCAGTGTCCCTCCTGAAGGCCTGGCCCAGAGCGAGCTCATGGTAGGGACTTGAGGGGCAGTGGATAGGGTGGAAGTGGCTCTCGTGCCCCACTGACAGCATCCTGTCTCCTCCAGCGACTGCCCAGTGGCAAAGTGGGCTTCAGCAAGGCCATGTCCAACAAGTGGATCCGTGTGGACAAGAGTGCGGCCGACGGGCCCCGGGTGTTCCGAGTGGTGCGTCCCTGCAGGCGGCTGGGTGGGTGGATGGGCAGGTGGGCCCCGGCCCTCACAACCTGCTGTTGCTGCAGGTGGACAGCATGGAGGACGAGGTGCAGCGGCGGCTCCAGCTGGTCCGGGGAGGACAGGCCGAGAAGCTGGGCGAGAAGGAGAAGAGCGAGCTGAAGAAGAGGAAGCTGCTGACTGAAGTGTGCGTGGGCGCCGCCCCAGGCTCACCTGCATGGCCCCCCGGGGGTGGTGGTGGTGGGCAGAGCCGCCCTGCCCACACTCGGCCACAGGTGCCATCAGCCTCCTCCCAGGCCCCTTTGCACCCTGGTTGTCCAGCCCAGGCTCATGCCACCACACGGCCTTTGCCCATGCAGCACCTTCTGCCGAGAACTGATGTCAACCCGGTGCCCACTGGCCAGGCTCCTGAGACCTGGCCGGGCTGGCGGCTCTGCTGTCACAGGGCGGACATCCCCTGTGAGCAGACACAGTGGCAGAGAGAACACAGACTGGAGCTGGGCAGCTTGATTGAAGCCTGGCCTATGCCACTTACTGCTGTGTGACTTTGGCCAAGTCACCTGGCGGTTCCCGGCCTTGGTTTCCTTATCTATAAAGCAGCCCCTTCTCACGGGACTGTGGGGGGTTTTCGTGCAACAGGATAACCCTGCTAGACTTTGCCCAAATCGTTGCTCCCAGCTGTGTGCTTAGCACCTTAGAAAGGACCCTGGCACACATTCTTTTCTCCCTGAGTGTTTGTTGAGTGAATCAGTGAACACAGGGAGATAATCAGTGGCCACACTGGAGGATTTCAGGTGACGATAAATGTCAGGAAGAAAATAAAGCAGAGTGGCCGGGCGCGGTGGCTCACGCCTGTAATCCTAGCACTCTGGGAGGCCGAGGTGGGCGGATCGTTTGAGCTCAGGAGTTCAAAACCAGCCTGAGCAAGAGCGAGACCCCATCTCTACTAAAAAATAGAAAGAAATTAATTG
>CAUYPO010058454.1:0-10858 GCA_963574435.1 Cheirogaleus major | reverse complement strand
GGCATGGTGGCGCATGCCTGTAGTCCCAGCTACTCGGGAGGCTGAGGCAGTAGGATCGCTTGAGCCCAGAAGATTGAGGTTGCTGTGAGCTAGGCTGACGCCACGGCACTCACTCTAACCTGGGCCACAAAGTGAGACTCTGCCTCAAAAAAAAAAAAAAGAAAAGAAAAGAAAAAGCAGAGTAAGTACCTAAGGCTTTAAAGATGCATTTAATACAGAATGTAGAAAGATCTTTTTTCATAATGTCATTGTCCACACAAATGCAAAGTAATGGCTTTTCTGTTTGTGTAGTGTGGGGAGGTTCCCTGTTCTTGATATTCGTGTTGAAGGAAGTGTTGACTGTGTGACTTGTAAGGCAAACCAAATACTTCCAAATATAAATTTTCCTCCTTGACTGGGAAAGTTCTAAAATAACTGCTAGATGATACATATTTGTCATAGATGAGTCCATGAACAAGGGGTGGTTTGGGGCTTTGGGAAGAAATGCAGGTGGTACTTTTCTGTGTGCCGTTGGCCTAAGTTCATCTTGTTCCTGGGATGATTCCTGGGCAGCCGTGGTGAACAGCTAATTCTGAACTGTCTTCGGGTAGTGAGGGCTTGTTTCAGCCAGAGAATCTGCCAGGCTCTGGGCTAGTTCTTGCTATTTTTATTTTGTGTTTTGAAACTCTGGACAGAAATGCCTCACCCATCTCTCAGAGAAGAACATCAGAAGGTTCTGTATTCCTGGCTACATCCTAGATTTAAAACACAGTTAACAGGGATTTGGGTTTGTTTTGGGAGGGGGCGGAGGGTGGTTTATATAGTTAGGAACACAGAGTGTAAATATACATGGATAAATAAATGTGTTTCTCCTGATTAAGTTTTTTTACACCCAGGCTTTAAAAGTTAGCCCATGGTTTAAAAAAGATGAACAAACAATTCCTGTGGGCAAAGTAAGAGTGAAATATTTCTTCCAATTTCTATTGAAGATTATGATCCGCTTTAGGTATGGGGGATGTGGAGAGGTATGAGCTGCATTTCTTTCTTTAGGCCACTCTCCTTCCTGATTAGAGGAGACTAATCTCTCTGAGAGTGGAGGCTGTCATCTTTGCTCTTGTATCCTCCGAGTGACTACAGCTTAGCGTCTTTTTTTATTATTTTTTTCTTTTTATTTTATTTTGTTTTATTATTTTTTCTTTATTTATTTTTCCTGTGCATGTTGACTGTCATTGGCAGCTTAGCGTCTTGCATGGAGGAGGTGCTCAGTACCTGCTTGTTGTTAGTGATAAATTCATCTGACAAGATTAGAATTTGACCTTCTTAAGGTTTACAAGGGGGTTATTCTATAAGAGCAGCAGGGAGAAGCAAAACTACTGTAGTGTTTTTGTTTTTTGTATTTTTGGTTTTTTTAGCAATTGGACATTTTTTTTTTTTTAGCCTCTTAGAAAAATGACCTGGCCCTGGCCTTATTTGGTGCCTTCATGTCTCAGAGAGCTGGTGGGGGGGAGGATGGCATTCAAGTGTCATAAGCTAGACAGTTTACCTGCCACTCTGTGCTCCAGGGCTATAAGGCTAACACCTGGTTTCACTTGAAAAGGTGATTCAGGTTTCTTAATTCTTTACAAGACAACATAGTACTCTGGGCAAGTGTCTACTTGTGGGCTGATTCTCTATCTGGTATCTAGGAATTAACTTTGTCATTCTTGTGAGAGTTGGGAGCAAAAGTCCAGTTCCTTAGTGTGCCCTCTTGCTACGCTGAGTGTGATTTATCCCTTGGGGTGGCATCCTGAGTACAGGGAGAATAAGGTTTTGTTCCTACCCTATTAAAGCAGCGTCTGAGGGGCAGACTGACTGTGTCAGCAAACTCATCTGGTACCCCTCCCTTCTGGGCCTGTCCTAACAACCTGACGTACCTGGTTGTGAAGTGCCATGCCCTTGGACTTGAGGAAGTGGTCTGGGGAAAGTTCATGGAGCGGGGGGAGGCTTAGGCCCTTCTCATCTTAACCTCCACTGGCTGGAACCAAAGTGACAAGCAGTCTTCTTGGATGTGATCTCCTTCCACCTGAAAACTATGGGCAAACCCTCCCAGAG
This sequence comes from Cheirogaleus major, assembly GCA_963574435.1. Classification (NCBI taxonomy): domain Eukaryota; kingdom Metazoa; phylum Chordata; class Mammalia; order Primates; family Cheirogaleidae; genus Cheirogaleus; species Cheirogaleus major. The sequence continues at coordinate 8,788 of CAUYPO010058454.1, read as the reverse complement.
GGAAGGTTAAAAGGAGAAGGTGGGTAATATTTCTAGCAGTGTGAAGGGGTCTCCAGCCCTCGCCTAGTCATTCCAGCCTTCCCCATGGCCTGACTGCCAGTCACCAGTTTGAGCCAGGAAGGAGTTGGGGGGACAACAGAGAGAATTATACTATTTTTGAAATTGTCTTTATGTGAAAACTAGTCTGGAGATAATATAATGTTCTTTGCCCAACACCATGGTTCAGGAAATGCCCTTGATTTCATGCATGACAACATTGATGATGAATAAGGGACTGAGATGTTTAGTCTTGAATATTTCATTCATCTTGAACAAAAGTAGTTGAGATAAGAATACAGTTTAAGCCCAGGAAACCTGAGTGGGTATTCCCAGCAGTCTTAAAGGGTCGCACCAAGAGAAGTTTTGAGAAGGCCGATGGCTCAGTGTATTTCTTTCTGTCTCTGCAGTATGCCACGACGGGCTGTTCCCTGACCCTGCACCATACGGAGAAGCCAGAACATGAAGACATCTGTGAATACCGTCCCTACTCCTGCCCTTGTCCTGGTGCTTCCTGCAAGTGGCAGGGGTCCCTGGAAGCCGTGATGTCCCATCTCATGCATGCCCACAAGAGCATTACCACCCTTCAGGGAGAAGACATCGTCTTTCTAGCTACGGACATTAACCTGCCGGGGGCTGTTGACTGGGTGATGATGCAGTCGTGTTTCGGCCATCACTTCATGCTGGTGCTGGAGAAACAAGAGAAGTACGAAGGCCACCAGCAGTTTTTCGCCATCGTCCTGCTCATCGGCACCCGCAAGCAAGCCGAGAACTTTGCCTACAGACTGGAGTTGAATGGGAACCGGCGGAGACTGACCTGGGAGGCCACGCCCCGGTCCATTCACGATGGCGTGGCCGCAGCCATCATGAACAGTGACTGCCTTGTTTTTGACACAGCCATAGCACATCTTTTTGCAGATAATGGGAACCTTGGAATCAATGTGACAATTTCCACATGTTGTCCATGATGCACCATGTGGCTTTCATAAACCATCAAAATTATTTGGGCATAGTGCTCTATGTTTAATAAAGATTTTTATAGATGTTTTAGTCCATATGTCTTCACAAGTCAGGACCCACAATTACCCTGTGTTTCATTTGAACAGCAGCTTCCCATCTGGCATCGGCCCAACAAAGTTCATTAACCTGGGATGAATGGGGTTGGCCCATTGGTGATCCGGAGGCTGTTCTGTGATCTAAAATCAACTCTATCATTAAATCTTTCTTACTTCCTGAACAACACTTGACAGGTTGCTCAGGGCTGCTGCGGATTAATATGTTAGAAATTGGAGGCTCCTTCCTGCCCGCCTCCCTCTATCAGTCCCTCGACATTGACAAAAGCACAGTGACTGTCAGCAGATCCCTTTACTTGTGTTTTTAGCAGGTAGGCATTGTTTTAGTGCATTTTAAATAGTGTCTCTCAGATGGGATGGCTGACCAATATGCCTAAAATCACCTGGAGTGTTCATCTTAAAATTGCAGATGTAGGGAGCCTGTGAATTTAACAATCTCATCAGGTGATTCTTTTTAACAGGAAATTTGCTAATTACTGGGTTAAATTGTGAGAAAGAGTCCAGATTTTAAAGGTGCTTTAAGATTGCCCTCAGCTGATACTGTTTGTCTTATTTCATCCCCTAACGTCCCCCCACCCTCAAATTAAAACTAGAACTGTAGATCCACATGAACACACTGCAGAGGTTTGGTCACTCTTGTGTTTTGGGTGGATGGCCCAGGAAAGCAAGTCATATGGCCATTGACAATTCTCACGTCATTAGTTTCTGCTCACCACTGGTACAGATGACCTGTTTACACTTGGCTTCCCTGAGAAGCCCTGCCTGACTCTAGCTGGTGTGAAAGACTAGATCAGTAGAATTGGAAAAGCTTTATAACCAGTGTGTCATATGCTTGCTATTTAAAGGTACGTGTTGGTTTTGTTTTTGTTTTCTGCCACATTCACTTTAGTTTTTTAATAAATATTTTCCAAAAATGAATATTGTGCTTCCTTTTCCTAGTTGAATCCTGTGTATTTATTGTGCATCTACTCAGTAGAATGCAGGTGCAATGAAGTTTCTTCACTACCTCTGCAGTTGGAGCTTTCACTGTAGCCACATGGGAAAGAGTCATTAGGCCAATGTCACAGTGCAGGCCAGTGGCAGCACTGGGGTCCAAGCTCACGTCAGTCATTGGTGTTGCAGGTCTCCTCCCCGGGGCTGTCCTTCTTGTCTGGCAGTCCAGCACCTGTGTAAGAGGAGGATTGCTCCTGCTTACAGAATCAGAAGGAAGAGGCTTAGCTAGTGCTGATGTCCAGAGTACTGAGGTTGATCCAAGGTGACCCACTCCCTCAGTCCCAACCCTAAACTTCCAAAAGAATTCAGATTAGCCCTTCATGTTCAGTAAGGATTGAAGACTGCTTACCTCAGTGGCCCAATTTCATTAGCATAGCACCAGGTGGAAGTGATGGCTTTAGAGTTGTTTTTGTTTTTTGAGATACAGTGTTACCTTTTTAGCCAGCATAGAATTCTGGCACTTAAGGAATTGCTAAAGTAACTTATCTTCTAGGCTATTTTTCAAATAAAGGTGAAAAATAGTGCCCCACACAAAAGTAAGTACTTAAAACAATTTTGGTGGATGAATGAAAAGCACAACTCTTATCACTAAGAAAGTCACATTTCAAGCCAGAACAGAGGGATCCATGGAGGTGAAACTAGGATCCAGGTGCAGATAGACTTTGACCCTCATGGGCAGAGCTAGTCCAGCTAGGGCTGTCAGGAGGCTGCACGGCACCCAGGCAAGGTGTTGCGTGCATAAACTGGCTGAGCTTGGCAGCATCACTTCCCGTCCACATCTCACCCTCTCGTAGTGGTGATGGAGGAAGTTGGGGCTGATTGGTCAACAATGGGTAAAGCTATAAATGAAAGACCATGAGGAAGTAGTAAACACAAATTACTCCAAAACCACAAAATGTTAGACTTGCAGCCCAAACAGGTAAAGGGATAGGCCAGCAGCCACACAGTGTATTAGTGGCAGCACTGATTCTAGAATTCAGGCTTCATAACTCCCCACATAAACATGCTTCTACAACTCAACAAATGAAAATAAAGTTGTAGGCAACAAAACTCTGAACTTTTGTTTTCCAGAGTTATGTAGCTCTCTTTAATCTCTGTCACCAAAAATGTGTAAACATAAGTCTGTAGAGGCTCTGACTTTCTTGAAATTTTCTGCCAGAAAATAAGCAAAAATCCCCAGGTTGTTCCCTGTTTTAAGAGGAAGTAAAAGGCCAGGCACGGTGGCTCATGCCTGTAATCCTAGCACTCTGAGAGGCCAAGGCCGGAGGATCACTTGCACTCAGGAGTTTGAGACCAGCCTAAACAAAAGTAAGACCCCATCTCTTCTAAAATAGAAAAATTAGCTGGGCACAGTGGCACCCACCTGTACTCCCAAATCCCAGCTATTTGTGACACTGAGGCAAAGAGATCACTTAAGCCCAGGAGTTTGAAGTTGCTGTGAGCTATGATGGTGTCACTGCACTCTAGCTGGGGTGACAGAGCAAGACTGTCTCATAAAACATTTAAAAATTTGAAAAAGAGGAAGTGAAAACAGCAAAAAAGATTATGTAAATTGAAATGCCTTTTTATATAGTCCCAATTGCAAATGCAATTTAAAATATAATGATAGGCATTTGTCAAAATTCATTACTTGGTCCACTAAGCAGCATATTAAAAAAAACAGCCAGGTATGGTGGCTCACGCCTGTAATCCCAGCACTTTGGGAGGCTGACCTGTGAAAAGGAAGACAAGAGTGCTTAAAGGATGGGAAATCTAATTCTCTGTATTGTTAAGCTTTCTGTTTATACTACTAATTTGAAGCTTACAATTTCTTTTCTTTCTTTCTTTCTTTTTTTTTTTTTTAGGAGACATTCTCTAGTTCTGTCACCCAGGCTGGAGTGCAGTGGCACAATCTTAGCTCACTGCAACCTTGAACTCCTGGCCTCAAGCGATCTTTCCGCCTCAGCCTCCCAAAGTGCTGAGATCACAGGTGTGGGCCACTGTGTGTGCCTAGCCCATTGAAGCTTAAAATTTTTTATTTGTGACTGCTGTTCATTTGTCTTAAGAGTCCCCAAATGGCAAGGGAGAAAGAACTTTACACCCCATTGACACCAACACCCACCACTACTATCATTCACAGAATCAATAAATAAATAAGACCTACAGAAAGGAAGCCACTGGCCCAAAACCACAATACTAGTTAGAATTTTCTATGATGATACAGTGTCTTCTGTATTGAGTAAAAGGGGAAAAATTATAAAACTATTAAAACTATAAGCCAACATTTCACGATAATGAAGGGAACTTGAGCCCCATCTCCACTGCCACCACCTGGGCCAAACCCCTGGAAGGGCTCCTGATAGCTTGCCCTCCTCCCTCCTGCCTGCTCCAGTCCATAATACACGTAGCAATCAGAAGGCTCTTTTGAAATGAAAATGAACGGTGTCATGGCGCTTCAATATTCTCTTTCAGAGCACTCTGTTCTTTTCCTTCAAAGCACCACAGTTGCAATTGTATATTTTATTTGTTCTGCACCTGCCTCCCCTCGACAACCTCCAGGGTAATAGAGACTATGAAGTTTTTGTTCATCCTTGGGTCCCTGGCAGCTGGGCACTCAGTTAATATCTGATTGAACAAATTACTAACAGGCTTAGTCTGATGGCAGCAGTGAAGTCAACACTTTAAGAATTAAGGTTTTCTGTTTTTTACCAAAAATCACTGGGGAAATTGCACAGGCAGGCAGGGAACAGATATGGGGAGATAATCTAACAATGTAGAGAAAAGAGGAAATAAAGGGTTTCTCTGCCCCTGTCATTCTCTAGGCAAGGACAGAAACGCTGGTCTGAAGGCTCTGTGCCTTGACATTTCTTAAGTCATGATGTCACCTGACATTGAGATCAAAGGCAGACTCTGCTCTGTTTGATGATCCTTGCAGCAGGCACAGATCAAGGTTCCTGTGACCTGCAGGGAACTGGATAACAAGATTAGACCAGTTTGCAAAATCCACCAAGATCGCAGCATTGCCATTTATTTGACACCTATTGTGTGCAAAGTGCTTCCTATGTTTTAACCCATTTAGTCCTCTATGAGATAAGAAGGGCTTATTATCCCAATTTTGGAGTTGAGGAAATTGAGGCTCAGAAAGATTAAGTAATTTGCCTACACTTGCACAGCTGGTAAGAAACAGAACTGGGATATGAATCCATTGCAGAGTCCATGCCTCTTCTCCATATCACATCATTATTCATTTTGGCTTTCACATATTTTGATCACCAACAAAAACACTGCTATTTGTAACAGATAAAGATGAACAAGACTTGGGCATGCAGGATGCTTGGTGAATACAGAACACCTGTGCTTTAGAACTGCTTTCTCCACAGTTTGCTAAAGGGGATGGAAACCTAGAGAACATTCAGACTCTAATTACTGAAAGTGTGGTGAACCAGCACATCAGCCTCACCTGGGAGCTTGATAGAAATGCAGCATCTCAGACCCCACCCTAGACCTGTGTAGTCAGAATCTGCATTTTAACACAATCCCCAGGTGATACGGGTGCATGTTCAAGTTTGAGAATCACTGGTCTCAACCAGGCATTCTCACTCAACCCACGTGTCCTTTAGAATCACATGGGGAGTTTTAAAGCATACCAGGACCTAAGTTAGAATCCTTAGAGCTTCTGTGTGCTTTTTAAAGCTTCCCAGGAGAGGCCAACACACAATCAGAGCTGAGAACCACTAACCCAGTCCAACCCCACCACCTTGTTTCGTACTGCAGCTAAAACAAGTGAAGTGATCTGCCAAGTATAATGAAGAGGGTGGACTTTGGAGATAAACAGATCAAGATACTTGTTCTCATGGAAGGTACATTCATGTGGGGAAGGCGAACAATGGACAAGCAAATCAACAAGAAATCGTCAGAGTGTGAGAAGGGCTCGACAGAGAGCATAAATGGGGTGATGAGCTAGAGATGACGAGGTGGCTACTTTAGACTGAGTGACCAGGCAGGTTAGGCTGAAGAATGCAAGTGGATATTAAAACCACCTGGAAGCAAGCACTGTAGCGAGAAGAGAACAGCAAGTGCAGAAGGCCTCAGGCGGAACCAGCCAGCGTGGCGAACATGGTGGAGCAGGGGCAAAATGGTGTGAGGGGTAGTCAGTAAGCAGCTAGAGCCTTGCCCTGTGAGGCCAAAGCTAGGAGTTAGGATTTCTTTCCAGGTACAATGGGAAGCCACTGGAGAGTTTTAAGAAGGAGCATCAATGTGATTTTGGTTTTTAAAACAAGCTCTACCTGCTCAATGATGAAAAATGATTGTACAAGGCAGAATGGAAGCATTTAGGAAGCTACTGCATTTGTCTGGGTGAATGATGATTATGGCTTGGACAGGGTGGGTAGAGGTGGAGTCAACAGAAGTAGGCAGAAAACACTTGGGCTATGTTTTCAAGGTAGAGTTGACAGGAGCTGCTAAAAAATTGGATGAGTGGGAGAGGAGTGATGAAGGTAAGAAAAAAGAAAAGATGGAGGGGGTGAGGGATGAAAAGTTACTCATGGGGTACAATGGACAGCACTCAGGTGGCGGGTACACCAAAGGCCCAGACTCCACCTCTGTACAATATAGACATGTAATGAATGGAATTCAGCTGGTACTCCCAAACCAAGTAAAATTATTTAAAATTAAATTAAAAAACAACAAAAACAACAAAAACAGAATAAGGAAAAGAGAAGAACCAAGAATGATCACTCCTAGGTTCTCACCCTGAGTAACCAAGGGGGTCAGAAACCCCATTTACTGAGACAAAGGAGGCTGGGGAATGAGCCAGCTCAGTGGAGGGATCCAGAGACACATGGTGAAAAGTATCAGCCATATAGTTGTTTAGATGAGCCTGGAGTTCTTTGGAATGGCCAGGATGGACATAGCAATTTGGGGCCCATCACTGTGTGTGTGTTATTTAAGCTGTGGGGGAATGAGAAGACGGGTGCAGGGTGTGGATGGAGAAGAGAGTGGGGCTCAAGCCCATCTCCTGGGACTGTCAACCTCTTAAGAGGTCACATGAGGAATCAGAGCGCAAAGATAGGGCTGGGTCAAAGGCGTGGCTGTCAAGATGGGGAAATCCTAGAGAGTGTGGTGTCACAGATGCCCAGGAAAAATATCTGAGTTCAAGTAGAACAGAGGAGTCGACTGTCGAATGCTGCTGAGAGGACAGTGCGGTCATGGTGAGGCACCAGGTGCAGTGTCGTGGAGTGGGACAGAAGCCCAGAGTTGAGCAGGTTGGGGAGAACTGGGCAGGGGAGTAAGGAAGGGAGGTGGGAGCCATGGACAACACTGTAGGAAGTTACGCTGAGAAGGGGTGGAGAAAGGAAACCACAGCTGCAGGAGAACAGCGGGATAAATGATAGGGTTTTATTTTGTGTTTACAGAGTTGGAGCCACCAGAGCCTGGTACTACGCCAATGGGAATGATCCAGAAGAGAGGGAGAAATAGATGGTGCAGGAGAAAGAGGCTACAGTAGCAGAAACAGAGTACCTATACAGACAAAACTTTTCAGGGCAGATTATTTACTTGTGCAATTAAGATGGTCAGGAAACAGTCACTATTAAAAATAAAGTAAGAGCGAGGTTGTAACCTTATACGTTGTGCCTACAAGCAAGGGTTGCAGCAAATGGTGTTTAGAAGGCCCTGGTGATTGAGTCTGTGCATAGCCAGCCCTGAATAGGAGAAAGGCCCTGGATCTGCCTCAGCCTAGAACATTCCAAGCACCAGAGAGGTTTACACCTCCATAATTGTGGTGTTTTTCCAGGCTCCCTTGAAGCATGGATGAAATATTCCTGAGGACTGCCCAGCACAATTTCCCTCAGAGCCTAGTTACATCCTGTTCTAGTTACTGATTCCAGTCCCCAGTGCAGTGACATCAAGTATGGCGTGTGCTGTGGCTCAGAATGCAGAGTTTCCATTACGCTGGATGATGCGTGGCTACCCGAGTGAGTCCTGGAATTACTGTGGCTTCTACTGACAACATGAGGAGGAGATGTCCTGTCCAGAGTGTGGCCCACTTGCTGCCTGTTCCCTGGTCAGCTCACCCCCTCACCTGTCCCTGAGGGACCAGAGAGAACTCTGGGTGTGCTCTTTTCTTTCCCTTATCCTCCTAGCTATGCTAATGCCACTCATCCTTCAAGGTCTAACTTGTTTCTCCTCAATTCAATACACAGACCCCCAGGAAAAAATCTGGGTTCAAGTAGAACAGAGGAGCCGACTGTCAAATGCTGCTGAGAAGAGCATTCAACTGCCCTGTGCTTGGTCTTGTTACTTTTACATCCTCGATATAATTTAATCCTCATAAAACACTTTGAGTTGGGTATCATTCCCATTAACAAAAGAAGAAAGTGAGGCTCAGAGAGGCTAAGTAACTTGCTCAAAGTTACACAGCTTGTGAGTGGTGAAAATGGGATTTAAACCTAGGATCAGCCGTCCTCAAACTACAGCCCGCAGGCCACATACAGCCCGCCTAGGACATGTATCTGGCCCGCTGGGTGTTTTTGCCGCCGCTGCTTGTCCTGCTTAGCAGCCGACTTGTCCCGGGCCCACAGTGCGCACTCTCCAACGGTCTGAGGGACAGTGAACTGGCCCCCTGTTTAAAAAGTTTGAGGACCCCTGCATAGGACTGTGGCCCTTCCAACAGCCCTGCCGCCTGCAAATGTGACTAGGACATGGAG
>CAUYPO010058452.1:0-33900 GCA_963574435.1 Cheirogaleus major | reverse complement strand
AGTAATATAGAATCAATGATTTTAAGTGAAGTATCCCAAGAATGGAAAAACAAGCACCACATGTACTCACCAGCAAATTGGTATTAACTGATCAACACCTAAGTGGACATATAGGAATAACATTTATCGGGTGTCAGGCAGATGAGGGGGAAGGGAGGGGTATGTACATACATAATGAGTGAGATGTGCACCGTCTGGGTGATGGTCACGCTTGAAGCTCTGACTCAAGGTGGGGGGGAAAGGGCAATATATGTAACCTTAACATTTGTACCCCCATAATATGCTGAAATAAAAATAAATAAATAAATAAATAAATATAAAAAAAAAGGGAAGAGGGGAAAAAACGGTTTGGGTGTTGTTTGCTTCAAATTTCATTCGTCTAAATTAACTATAGTAAAGGTGGTTTCAAGTTTTGTGGGATCGAGACCTATACAAATTTGGCCATGGTTTTAAAAAAACAAAATAGTAAAATTAAAAAAGATAAAATTAGGCAAATACTTACTTAAATTTGTATAAGGAAATATTGTTAAAAAACATGTATTAAAAATGGAAAATACCACAATATTTATAAAATCTAGAAGGAAAATACATGTTTAAGAATTACCTACCCCTCACGTTACTCTCTATAAGATTTTTAAAACAATCTTTAGAATTCATGTTCTTTATACTTTACATAGGGGTAATCAAAAGGTAATTTAATATCCTCACTAGCAAGTTTGATGAAAATTTGTTTATTGTTGATGGTTACAAAGTATATTTTAGCTTCTCAATTAATTTTGTTAACATTTTATTTAAATTTATAGGTTTTCTTTCAAATTAGGATGGCACAATTTTCAAGTATTTTTGTTCATAGCTAACATTAAGATTTGAGGACATTTCAGGTACTCTGGAGCAATGACAAACCGTGAATAATCTTTAAATTAGCAACATCCATTAACCATGTTCCTCGAGGCCTCCTAGGACCTTGGAAAGGAACTGTGTGTGAGGAAATGTAATGTTCTAACTTTAGTATCTGCACAACACTCCCCCTCTTTATGATATTTTGATTAATATTATTACACTCTGTGGTAATTCTTCACACTCAATCCGCCAAAGGTAACCTTGTTTTCTTTTAAAATAAAATACATGATCATCTTGTCTCCAATGATACAAAAATAAATAAACATTCATATCTTAAAAAATATATATATATTAATAGACTGAGTCCAAAATATGTAGTATTTGACTTATGCAAATTTCCCCAACAGCTAAAGGTTATACTATATAATGTCTATCATTATATCATCAAATATACATTGCTTTATATTAAATGTAATATGTATTTTTGAAAATATAATATATACGAAAATTATGTGAATGTAAATAATGAAAGACACATCATATAAGATTATAACATATTTAATATAAAATTCAGTCTATTTTATATAACAAGCAATTTCTATAAAATAAACATTGGTTAAGATATTTTGTTAAGAAATTATTACATTTTACCACTTAAAATAATATTTATTATTTCAATCTACATTTACATTCTCTACCCAGTTTCTTTTAAGTCAGTTATCACTTAAAATTAATATCACTTTATAATGATAAATTATATTTAATCCATTATTTAAAATTGCCCAATGCTACACTGTTCTAAATTTTTAGGTCGTTAAATATGAAATGTCCGACTTTGAATCAAAAGTATAGTATAGTATGAATCATATATCTCAAACAAGAAGCCCTACAGTTAATCAAAGTATGTGCCTAAATTATTGACACAGTTTTGCCTTCTTAAGGTTAGCTTATTTATGCCAGCAGTAAAGAAGCCTGGAGAGCAAGTAGCAATGGAATAGTGAAAGGTGTTTCCCACAGCTTGTTGAGAATTGAATATTTTTCGTTGCAAGAAACGGTCCAAAGCCTGGAAGAAGTTGTAGTCAGTTGGTACAAGGTCTGGTGAATACCATGGATGATAGAGAGTTTCTAAATCCAGCCTCTGTAGTTTGAACAGTTTTGTTTATGTGACATGTGGATGAGCATTGTCTTGCAAGAGGATTGGCCTGTCTCTACTGAGCAATCTCAGCTGCTTAATTGCACGCATCCTCATCATTTCTACCCAATAGGATGCAGGAGACATCCACTGTAATCAATTGATCAGTTTTCATGGACCCCCAAGCAGACAACATTAGCTTTTTTGGATGAATATTCAGTTTTGGATTGTGTTTCAGTACTTCATCTTTGTCCAACCATTGTGCTGAACCCTTGCGATTATCAACAATATTCTATTTTTTCATAACATGTAACAATACAGTGTTGAAGTGGTTTGCCTTTATGTCATGACAGCAAAGAAAGGCAAGTTTCAATATAATTTCTTTTCTGATGCTCCTTTAATTCATGCAGAAGCCATCTATCCAGCTTCCTTACCTTGCCAATTTGTTTCGATTGGTCTAATATTATTGGAATAGTAACATTAATTCATACATTGGCTGAGATGGATTTGCTTCCACTACAGCTTTCAGCTCATCATTATCCCACCTTGGTCTCAGGTTGCCCACCTGGTTCATTTTCAAGATTGAAATCACAAGAATGGAACTTCTCAAACCATCGAGGTACTATGCAATCATTAGCCGCATCCTTCCCAAACCCTTCGTTGATATTTCAGGCTATCTGTGTTGTATTGGTTCCACAACAGAACTCATATTCAAAAATAACACAGATATTTGACTTATGCATGGGTTCACAAAAATTGCTCTAAAAGTAATTTGACAAACAATTAACACCCAAAATCTGTGTTTGCAAGACTGATGTGCCTTCACAATAAACATAAAACAAGAATTGTCAAAGTGAAATGTCAAAGATATCAACTGTCAAACTTAGTACTTAAGGAAATTGAAAATTTCATACTTAATAGGTTTTCAAAATTGATCACCAATATCTACCTACTTTTAATTTTAAAAGTTATTAAAAACTTTGCCACTATAGACATCTCACCAGATAATTCATATATTCAATATTATTCTCTCTGATCCTCATCTTCTTCTACAAATACTCTAGGTAAACTCTTCATTTCATGTTTACATTAATTTAGGTTGATATTTGTTGAGCAGGAGAAAAGTCAAGATCATCAATAAATTTTGCGTTGCTTTTTGGACCACTTACACATAAGGGAGAAAGATACAAACATCGCATAATTGTCAAAGTATGGCCTTGTATCATGAATGGTTCTTTTTTCCACATAAAATGTACATTTAGGCAGGACTCAAGCATTACAAAAACAATCCATGTAACCTAAAATATTTGTACACCCTTAATATTTTGAAATTAAAAAAAAGTACTTTTAAAGCAGCTTTCACCGAGAAAATTTACTTTTTGAATGAATTCTACTATTAAACAGGTTGTGTCTTAGCATATATAAAATGTCTACAGTGAACATGATAGAGGATTCCCAGTTTCCCCCTTTCTTTCCACCCTTGCCCTCCTTTCTTCTGACTTCTCCTCCTGGTGAATGATGACGAGCCAATTGCAGGGCTTGCAGAGTTCTCAGGAACTACTATTTTGGTGGATATCAGGATCACACCAATGCACTAATGCAAGAGCAACCTTTGATGTCAAGTGTCAAAGACAAAAACTGCTACCTCAGCCATAACTACCAGGACACATATTCATATAGACACTTTATCAAAACCCCAAGAGACAGGAACATTCTTACACTGCTGGTGGAACTCCAATAGACTTTTAAAATTCTATTTCTAAAGCAAAGTGACAGAAAGCTTAGTAAACATTTATGTATTGCTATATTATTCTGATTTCAAAGTCTTCTAAATATCTTCCCTAAATGTTAATATTACCACGTTTTCATATTATAATGTATTTTTAAATTTTTTTAAATAACGAATGGCTAAAAAATTCCCATCATCTCAGGAAAACTACTGAAAAACTCCTGTTTATCATCTCAGGAAAACTGCTAAAAAGAGACACAAATTTGAGTGAACAGATTTGCTGAGGAATGATAGGGAATGAGAAATAGCAATACTGACAGCTGATTTATCAGTTGCATTTAGAATCCCTGAGTATATTAATAAAAGGCAGATTACTAATACTCATATAATTTCTACTGAATCTGAATTTCTAATAGTAGAGGTTGAGAAAATGCATTTTGAAGAGTCTTCACAGATGGTCCTGATGTGCAGCTTAGTTTGAGTAACACCAGCACAGACAGCTCTAGGGGATGTGTTAAGGAAGGAAAGATCTAAGCAGGTTTAAATACTGTTTGGAAAGAGCAGTTTGACAGAAAAATAATGAAAAAAGAAGGCATGATTCTTGCAAACGAGGTCTCCCTGGGGAAGGATTGAGCACAAGATTTACATAAAAGGAACCCACTTTTGCAGGAGGCAGAAGGCACAAAAGAGAGGAAGAGTGGAGGTGTGTTTCAGTCCGCACATTAAGTGGCATAGAGTAGACATTCCTAGACTCTTTTCAAGCCCATGCCATCTCCTTGAGAGGGAAGAAAGAGGCAATGAGGACAGAGACCCAATACAAGTTCAGAAAGCTTGAAGTAGCGGATTGCTTTGCAAATTAAGATACTATTTGTTCTTTGTTCTGCAGAGGTAAAAGAAGGGGAGATTCACTAGCAATCTCTCGTTATTAGTATTTCTTATGTGTGTTAAACCATCAATACCACCATCGATTCAAATGTGAATTCTAGGATTGATGAATTGGTCTGGGCAATTGGAGTAACTGAAAAGGCATATTGAAAGAAATGTATCAATTTCCACCAAGGCAAGTTAGGTTGTTACAGCCTGTGTTAGTTGTGGGTGTCACATCATCCACGATCACCATCACCTACAATGAATCACCTGTGGTTTCCACATCACAGCTTATTTTTAAAACATTCATTCTTCAGGAAAGAGGGTGAAAAATTGTCTCTCTAAAATCAATGTATCTCTGTTGAGTCAACCCAGCTTTTCTTTCCTAAGTGAATTTTAGTAGGAAGATGATGAATATCCCAAATGAAGATGCCAAAGAAAGAAACGCATCCTCCTCCCAGTGTTTATGTGGTGTGCTTACTGCTCCTTTATGTTTGCTAAAAAACACAGATGCATTTAAATTGATTCATGAGTCAGACGAATCAATAAACCACAGGAAATTGTATGCTTAAGTCTAACCACCACCAAAATCAGAATATAGAACTTCAGACCGCAGAAAAATGCTAGTCTGCTTTCTGACACTATAGATTTGATCTCTCCTCTCTATAGTTTCATATGATGCAACCATATGTGATATATTCTTTTGTGTCTAGCTAATTCAGCATAGCTTTTGAGATTCATCCATATTGTTGTCTGTTGAATTATACTACCATATGTACACATGAGTGTTGATCATTTAGTTCTAATTTAGTAGTGAGTACATGTGATGTTTGTTTTTCCATTCTTGTGATACCTTCTCCAGTTCCATCTAGGTTGTTACAAAAGGTATTAGTTCACCCTTTTTTATGGCTAATATTCCATGGTATACATATACTGCATTTTATTAATCTACTCATGTATTGATGGGCATGTGGGCTGTTTCCACATCTTTAACAATTGTGAATTGTGTTGCTATAAACATTCGAATGCAAGTGTCTTTTTAATAAAATGTCTTTTTTTCCTTTGGGTAAAACCCAGTAGTGGCGTTACTACATCAAACGGTAGGTCTACTTTTAGTTCTTTGAGGTATCTCCATATTACTTTCCATAGAGGTTGAACTAGTTTGCAGTACCACCAACAATGCATGAGTGTTCGTTTCTCTATGCATCCACACCAGAATTTGTTATTTGGGGAGTTTTCGATAAAAATCATTCTCACTGGAGTTAGGTGATATCTCATTGTGGTTTTGATTTGCATTTCCCTGATGATTAGGAAATTGAGCATTTTTTCATATGTTTATTGACCGTTAGTTCATCTTCTTTTGAAAAGCTTCTGTTCAAGTCTTTTGCCCACTTTTTAATGGGGTTGTTTGATGTTTTCTTGCTGATTTTCTTGAGTTCTTTGTAGATTCTGGTTATTATCCCTTTATCGGATGTATAGGATGCAAATATTTTCTCCCATTCTGTAAGTTGTCTATTTCATCTGTTGATTGTTTCCTTGGCTGTGCAGAAGTTTTTTAATTTAATCAAATCCCATTTATTTTTGTTGTTGCTATGATTGCCTTTGGAGTCTTCTTCATAAATTCTTTGCCTAGGCTGATATTTATAGGAGTTTTTCCAATCTCTTCTTCTAGAAATCTTATAGTTTCATGCCTTAGGTTTAAGTCTGTTATCCATCATGAATTTTTGTGGGTGGTGAGAGGTGCAGATCCTGTTTCAGTCTTCTACATGTGGCTATCCAATTTTCTCAGCACCATTTTGCACAGGGAGTCTTTTCCCCATTGTATATTGTTGTCTGCTTTGTCAAAGATCAGATGGTGATATGAGGATGGTTTTATATCTGGGTTCTTTGTCCTGATCCAGGGTTTTGTCTCATTCCATATGAAGCACAGAATTATTTCATTGCCACTTCCTGATGGGTAACAGTTTTTCTCAAGTATACCTTCCATACTTCATGCCGCCTGGTTTTATATAATAGTTTTAATATTTTTTTCATTTCTGTTCAAATTTTCATTTCAAGATCCCTCGATAGGGATTATGACTCTTTATTTCTAAACCAGTATTTGGAATTTTATAGTGGGCATGTTTTAACAATCCCTGGTAAAATAGAGTAAATGGTGTTTTAAAAAGTAAAATAGGCATATTTCCTCTAAAACACTTGTCTTTTGTACACTCGTGTATATTGAATAGTATGAAGAAAATAATGTAATATGCAATGTTGGACATATTGCCTTGCCCATATGATAATTTTTATCATATCACACAGGAAGCACACTTTAGGAATCATTGCCCTAAAGCATTTATTCAGATATTCACTTTTCATGTGGTCTTTTCTCTTTGGTGTTATGACCTTCAACCCAGAAGATTAAAATATTATCTTTGTTTTCTGTTAATCTCATCTTCTGCTTAGTAAAAAGTTGACCAATGTTTTCCATTTCTTTCTTCCAGCTAATTAACCAAATTTTCGTGTACTTGTAGGCACGTATCTGTTTACTTAAATCACTTCCCTTGGGAAATCATCTTTCTCTCACTCTAAAAAAAACAAAAAAACAAAAAAAAACTGCTCAACCTATTAGGTTTGGTCAGGGCCAACTCTGCCCAAGAGTGAGCAAGATAAGAGTATTCCATGCTCCCTGGGTCAGGATTGCACACACGAAACAAACCAAGATAGACAGATGCATCCCTGGAAGCTTTGGGGTCAGAAAAAGTAAGACAAGGAGAGGAAAAGAAAAAGAGGAGAGGGGAATTGTGGGGAGGGGAGGGGAGGGGAGCAGAAGAGAAGGCTCTTGGTTTGCCCGAAATTGCAAGCTGTGAAAACACAGGTATTTCATTTCTAGCAAGCATTATGCTCATATCCTTTCGCCTGGGGAAGTTTGAGTTAACTGTCTGTCTCAGACAACTGGGAAAGTCATAACAAATGCTTTTTAGTTATTAGCAAGGCATCAATGACTCCTATAGTTCATAACTTACCCAAATGATACCCAATATAATTGAATATTTCTCCATCTAGAAGAGACCCCAATTTCATGCAGAAATAAGTGATAACATTCCTCTCTAGTTCCCTTTTTTTTTAGACACTGTATTTGCAAGTACAAGGCTTTTCTTCAGAGAGTAAGTTGCTTAAGAGTACAGAAGATATGTTGCCTTATTTCCATCTTCCATAAATCTTAGCCGAGTATTCAATAAATATTTGTTAAACTAAATTATTTCTTTGATATCTTAGATAATGTACCATAGACTTTATTGATTATAATTAATTACTCCATTTCCAATTAAAATTTATTCACTGTAACTCAAATTGCATACCCATCTTAAGATGCTTTACATAAATTGTATTCCAAATTGAATATCATGTTGAGGGATTTCCTCTGCCCTTGCTTCTGGCAGCCTGCTTTTCCTTAGTTTGAAATATTAGTCTCTAAAGACTAGTGTTTCCTCTGAGCAGATTATCAAGATTAACAGTCATTCTGTGCTTTCTATTCTACAAGGAACGCTTTTTTCTCAATTTCTTCCAGAAAACAAATGCACTCTCTACTTTTTCTGGTTTGTTGGGTTAACTTACGTTATTTTGTTGTTGTTATTGTTGCTGTTATAATGTTCAATTTTTGGAGTTAAGCTCTCTGCGTAACATTCCCATAAAGCTTTGGTTTTATGTTGAAATACTAGGGAACAGTATTCCTACAAAAACTAGAGGAGCAAGTTTGCCTTTTGGTCCCTATATAGTTCCACTATACTGGGATAAAAAGATCTTAATTCACTCACAGGTTTAAATTAATATAAGCTTTAACAAACATTGTTTGAACATCTAACTTTCTACCAGTTTCTGCCTTGGGTATTGTGAAAACACAGCTGGAAAATACACTTTGCTTTTCTTTCACCAAATGCATTTTATTTCTTTAATATCAGCTGTTATAGTCTAATTCTGATTCTCTATTTCATATTTCTGCTACTTTTTTTTTTTTTTTTGGCTTGGATTTCTTGTAACCTTCTGTGTTAGTTAAGATATACATTTCACTGCTATAGTAGAGAACCTAAATAACTATAGCTTAAATGTGATCGAATCTTCTTCTCACACTCTCGGTAGTCTGTGTGGAAGGAGTCCAGGGTGTCTACAGTGGAGCCACAGTGTCAGGGACGCAGGCACATTCGTCTGTCTCACTGCTCTGCCATTCTTAGAGGACTGCTTCATCCCCACGGTCCAGAATGACCCACCTTCACATCTGCAGTCAGCTATTAAGAAGGTAAAAGGAAAGTGGAACACAGGCCCTATCCCTTCAATTCAAATCCCACATGGGCAGGATACAGCTGTACATTTTTTACAAGAGTATAGAAAATATCATTCTTATTCTTGGCTTCTAAGGACCAGAGGTTCTATTAATATAGAGAAAATGAGAAAAGTTATTGGAAATAAATAGTGGTCTCAGAACTCAATAGAATTTGCATACCCTCTTTTTTCCTTGCTTTCTTACACAATTCACTGGGTACATGGCTGTTAACGAGGCCCTGTTTGAAATCATAAGGTACTCCACCTGTAACAAAAGTTTATCCTTGGTTATAGAATAGGCCATTAGTTCTTAAGTATTATAACTTAAGATAAGGTTTTGCAGTTAAATTTCCCTTCATCACTATCAAATCGCTTCTTTGAAAGCTGCACTTTCTGCTAGACAGTTATCTTAAGCAACTGCCCAAGCACCCCTAGGAGGTGTGAATTTTAGGTCTTTTTCTCATTAACTGAGCAGATCATCATATGGTAAGTACTCTTCACCTTTGGAAACCAGAGGTTACAGCAGATATCTGTAAATTCCTGTAAGTGTTATCTGTTTTGCTTCAGCAAATACATATTGTGCCTCAGTGGAAACATAGAAGCAGCACAGCTGAGCAATAACGATGTAATTGTAGTACAATAGGTTCTGCTCATTTCAACACTGCCTTTATTATTAATGCCACCTCATTACTTTTCACTTAAAATGATAAGAATAAAGGAAAAGAAATTACTAAGGGATATGATTGGGATTTTTTACATGTACTCATACAATGGATATATCAAAGAGGGACCACTTGTTCAAAAGATGTTAGGGTAGACTTTAGGGAGAGAAAGTGAAATAATTATCAGCAGCTGAGAAGAAAAGAAAGATAGGAATTGTTTAATGTTCATAGGATATCCCAAATAGCAATGAAAAATAAGGATGTAAAAACTGGTTTTGCATAGTAAATGTGTTTTATGGAACAGAAGCATTGCTTTGAAATGAAGGTACAAGGTACATCAACTCTAAGTGCCCTATTCATCACATATAAGGTTTCCGCAGTCGGGCAGCATTAATTCTACGGTTGTGTATTGCAAGTCAGGCCATAGGATACATATTATTTTACAAAGAAATATTGGAAATGGTTGGAGGTGCTTGCGAACATATACTAGAGATAGAATAATGATGCATAGCACATTTACTGTGCACAGAGAATTTAGATAAGTGGAAGGAGAATCCTCGTTCATCGTAAAGGCTCAGCACACCAGTCCTTAGGTAAGGTTTATGCACTAGGATCAACACATTCACATTATGTGGGAGGAAAGAGGTATACACCAAACAATTAATTTAAAACCTTGAGGAGCATAAGCATCCCATTAATGGCTTATAAACAAGAAGGCCTTCTCTCACCATGGTAACCGGGCAGAGCTGTCAGAGTTTTCACAGTTGAGGCTTCTGTTGTTGCTCCAGGGAATCCTGCAGATGCCTTAATCTCCTCTGCTTCTGGACATGTTTGCCAAAGGTGACCGCGCTTTTTTGAGGGTCATATTTAAGGTCCTTTTTTAGTATCAAGAATAAAATCAAATAAAGCAGACCTAACTGAAAATTCTGTATTTTCTAACATATTAGAACTTACTAAACAGGGTGGCTTCTGCAATCTAAAACTCTGGCGCCAGGTGTGGAAAAAACGTCATGGTGCCCCGTAAGGGAAGAGTGGGTTGGAATACGTGGGTGCAGAGAGGAACTCTAGGAGGCCCATAGTTGAATTTGTTACACGGGCACAATTTTCACCATCTGGGAGAAAAGACACCAGGAGTTGAAAGTGCTTTATGATTCTAATGGGGAGCTCATCTCAAAAGAGAATGTGCAAATGTTCAATTTCAGCCTAAACGAGCAATGGAGAATCATAGACTGTCCATTAAAGAAAGGTTGGGTCACAGATGTGCATGGCCTATGTGGCAAGGAGATGACATTACTTCTCCCCTGACACAGTTATGAATAAACCTTCTCTCTCAAAAAGAGCTACTTTCCTTTACACCCCTGATGGGCTTGCTGTCTATACTCCATCCTAGCTCACCACCTCCTTGTGTTTATCTTCTCATTACAAATCCTTAAGTCTTACATGTGATGTTATTCTGCTTGGGTAATTGGTAATCTCAAACATCTGTCACAGTGACAATGGGGGCCAGCAGTCTCATACCTAAAGAGTCTGTGATGGTCAATTTTGTGTGTCAATTTGACTGGGCTAAAGGATGCCCAGATAGGTGTCAAACAGTATTTCTGGGTGTTTCTGTGAAGATGTTTCTGAAAGACACTAGCATTTGACTCAGTAGACTGAGTAAAGAAGAGACCTGCCCTCACCAATGTGAGTGGACATCACCCTATCCACTGAGGGCCTGAATAGAATAAAAGGCAGAGGAAGGGTGGATTCACTATCTCCTTGAGCTGGGACATCCAGGTTCTCCCACTCTAGGACATCTGAGCTCCTGGTTCTCAGGCCTTCAGACGTCAGACTTTGGAATTACACCAGCAGCCCCATGTCCCACTCTCTCCGCCTCTACACATCACTCCCCCTCCCACACTGGTTATCAGGCCTTTGGTCTCAAACTCATAGTTACACTATCAGCCTCGGGACTCAGACTGGATTATATTATACCACCGATTTCCCAGCTCTCCAGCTTGCAGATAACATACTGTAGGATTTTTCGGCCTCCATAATTGCATGAGCCAATCCCATAACAAATCCCCTCTTCTATGGCTATGTGTATATATATATGTTCTATTGATCCTGTTTCATTGGAGAAACCTAACACAAAGCCCAAGGAAATATGCTGCAGAATCAAGCAGAGAGATGGGCATGATAATTACAGTAATAAAAGTGAATAGAATCTTCAAGAAAGAGAATGTAAGTGGAAAGAGCAGAGGCCCTACTAGATAAAACTAGGATTTATGTTCCGAGAGAAGTTTAAAAGACAATCACTGGAGATTGCTAATGTAGAACACAAGCACTTTCATAGAAAGTAGAGGATGAAAAGCCCAGACAGCACATTCTAGCTGTGCCCTCTCCCTTTGTGTCCTTGAGTGCCCTTATATATTATATAAAGGACATCATCAAATCAAAGAGAACAGAGCATAAACAGTTAGAGGCCTTAATTCTATTTATCCTACCGGAGTCTCCTGCTCATGTGAGCCCAATAGTCCACCAAGAAATGGAAAGCTTCAGTTTGCCGTTGACATGTCTCCAAATCATAAGTTACCCAAATTTATTCCTTCTGCGTGCTTTTTGTGCTTAGTAAAGACGACCTGAAAATATGGTTTTCTCACTCTTTGATTTTCACAACCTTTCTTATCCCAACATCATCCTTGGTAACCATAATGTCTGAGGAGGACAAAATGGAGAAAAATCTTTTATAAGATTTAGCTCTGAGGCACCCAGAATTATAAATTATGATTTTCATGGGCATTCACAACAGTCGTCTGATTGGAGCTTCATGCTTGGAAAATGAAGAGATTTGTTTCTGATACATCTCTCCGCGCCGTCCCGCGGCACAACTCGCTCTTCCCCTCGGCGCGTTAGCGCTCATGCAGCGGCACTCTGTCACCTCATTTGATGGCGCACCTGAGAGGAGCTGCATCTACCTCCACAGAGTATCAGCAATAACGGGAAACCACAGCTCTGTTAGGAGGTCACAGTCAGGCAATTTTACTGTTATTATTGAAGATGGTGATCAGAGGCTCAGCAGCGAACATCACCCTTGACAGAGATTGTTCTGAACAACTAGAATTTCATTTTATGGCTCCTTTTTAAAAAGTGCATATATTTTTGTGAAATCACCCTTATGAAGTTCAGCACGGTCTTGATTGAACACTTCTGCATTGTTGTGTGATACGGTACACTGGCAGAGGCTGAAAATATCCTTAAATCAAAAATAGTGATGCCAGTTGCAAGTTTTAAGTTAAAAACGGGAGAAATGCTTCCCAAGAATAATCCATTATGCCAAACCAACTGGTAGAGCAGAGATTACTATCCTTACTGCAGTTCCCGTATGCTTAGAGAATCTGCTCCAAGCAAAAGTAACAGCTGTCACTCCCATATGTGGGTTGGCGAGAGCGGAGTGGGGCCGTGCTATTCCCATTGCATGTCTGGGTTTGCACACTCGTGTCTCATTCAGGTTCATGTGACATGAAGGCGCGTGCTGCACAGGTGCTGGACTTTGCTGGTGGCATATAACATGGGCCCCGGTCACATCTGTGAGACAGCATATAGGTTGAAAATGCAGGCTGTGGTATTTGCAGAGGATTTATTTTAAATGGATTTGCCTCCTCTAAAGGTATTGCTCTGGCATTACGTAAAGTCAGAACATCCTCAATTCATGGGCACCCTGAGGCTACAGAGACTCGCCAAACTTTAATCAAAACAATCCCTAATTCTCAATTTATTAAAAGGATCACCGGTATATAGTTTCTGACAGTTATTTATTGAATGCATGGTAGTTAAACCTAAAGTTCTATCTCTTCTTTCCAGTGTTCTTTCAGACACTTCTCAATTAGACATTTTTCCAGCACATATTTGCTGAACTAAGTGTAAAATTATGTAATGTTATAGAGATAAGCCGATCTAACATACACATTCCATTTAAAGGTGAAGAAACCAAGTTAATATTTCACTATTTTTGTTTGTATCTTTATTCAGCCCACTGATTTTTGTTCAAAACCTCACTGCATTTTTCTGACTCCCTGTTTCCCTAGAATATTCAAGATTTCTGTAAGATTTCAAAAAATAAGTCAGCTTCATTCTCATGGATGTTCTTATTATGATGTTCTTTTTGTGTCTGTTCTGTAATCTGAGAAAAGGCATAAATGAAATGTTAGTTCTCCTTTCTCTCATGCATCAAGTCATTTTAAATCGGAGAAAGAATGCAACAGGGAATGTTGCAGTATAAAATTTATACACATATTTTTCCACTTTACATCACCTGCTAGGAAGAACTACAAGAGGAGGATTCGTGGACAAATTTTTAGAAGCATAGAGTCTTCCAGATCACTATTTTAAATTAAGGAGTTTTTTAATCTCCAATTTACATACAAGTTTAGAGCTAAGCAATGAATACTAAAGGCATTGACCTCACTGGAAAAGGACTTCTTAGATGAAAATATTATGAAATACTCCAGCAACTGCACTATGAGCTTAGTACATGGTCTAAATTAAAAACCTAAGTAGTTAGAAGTCAAGGGCCCATGACCAGAATCTAATCCCAAAGCAGTCAAATGAATAGAGTTGGGTCATTTAACTACATGAACTATCCTTTCCACTTTAAAATAAATAGAAAGATACCAGGTAATTTAAAAGGATATCTGGGTGGTTCTCAATCATCAATGTAGCTGAAGCCTCAGCTGGCAAAGAGAGCTGAGCCGAGTTCAAAGATGAATTCTAAGCTCACTTCTTGATTCAGCTGACAGCAATGAGCATGGGCACTGCTTACCTGGGAATAGAGTTGAAAGCATATGCAACCTAAAATTCACGACACTTTTTAAGGATTCAGCTATAATTCAAATTCTGTACTTCTAGAATACTCATTCAGAGAGATGACGTGTACCTCTTATGAGAGGTAGAGATCATGCTACGAGGCCATGGTGAAGGTGCTCTTTCCATTAGGTAAAATTTCCCTCGATGGAACAAGTTCTACAAGTATGATAGCTGAATTTCGCAGTAGCCTTGATCTTGTTTGTCCTCTGTCTTCATAAACAATACTGTGACCTCCACATTGCAAGTCATGTAGAGGTAGCTCTGGAAGGTCATTATTTCCATCCTATTTCTTTTCAGAGCAATAGAAAGAGCAACACAATAAACATGAGAAAGCCTCCATTTTGGGGCATTTTTAAATAATAGTTAACAAAGAAAGATGGTGGAGAAGGAGGAGGTCCCCAGACCTCATCCCCCACAGAAACAACAATTTGCCAGCCACCCACAGACAAAGGTGACTTTGTAGAAACCTTGGGATCTAGGTATGAGGTTATGAAAGACTAAGAAGGGCCACTTTGAAAAGGCAGGCTATGGACTCAGCCACATTTGCCCACAATCCTATCACCAGTCCCATCTTCCTAGGGACCTGGCAGGGGTCACACCCATACATGCCCTTAATAGCATTCCCACCAACCACCGACTGGACTGTGGACCCCGAAGCAGCCTGTGACCTGCCTCTAGCCCCACTTGAGCTTGGAGACAGTCACGTCAGTCCAGGGACCTGTCCAAACAGCACTGAATTCTTCTTCGAGCTGTCCTATGTATCCATGCACCAAATAAGGCCCATTCCTCACATTAAAGAAAATCCTGAACTACATAGATAAGCAGCATCTTTTATTTTTTCACTTTATTTTTTTTTTAATTTCAGAATATTATGAGAGTACAAATGTTTTGGTTACATAAATTGCTTTTGTACCATTTAAGTCAACATTATAAATGTGTCCATCCCCCCAGTGTGCATTGTAACTGTCAAGTGTGAATTCATCCATCCCCTCCCCCCCCGGCTTGATTTCCAATGAATGTCATTTCCACATGTGCACATAAGTGTTGATTGATTAATTCTAGTTTAATAGTGAGTACATGTGGTATTTGTTTTTCCATTCTTGTGATACTTCACTTAGAATAATGATCTCCAGCTCCACCCAGCTTAATACAAGAGGTATCAGTTCACCATCTTTTTAATGGCTGAGTAGTACTCCGTGGTATATATATACCACATTTTATTAATCCACTCATGTATTGATGGGCACGTGGGTTGATTCCACATCTTTGCAATTGTGAATTGTGCTGCTAAAAACATATTTATTCCTTATTCATTTTCTCATTATCTATGAAAAATTATGACAATTTAGGAGAAAACTGTCAAAATATAATAATATAGTATTTCAAGAGAGCTAAGAAGGTTAAAATTCTATACTTTTCAAAGCATTAGCTCAGCTGAAACTTAAAATAACCATACAAAGACAGCATAAATAGCTATCATTTCATCATTTTGCAGATGAGGAAACTGAGACCTAAAAATTTTAGTTATCTGCCCAAGCTCAGAAGGCTAGTGAGCATAACTAGTGTTGGCCCAGGGGAAGAGAATTTCTCCTTTTTTCGACACTCTGTGAGTGGAGATCAGTTTTTACTCTATTTAAAATCAGCCCAGTAAAGATTTTGTGTTTGATGACTTCATAGTGATAACTATCTGATATCACACTAGCTGGTCAATTTCCTAAGCATTAGTTGGCATATTGTCAGGAATTATCTACTAACTTTAATCCTAACGTTTTAAAGATTCTGAAAACACCTAACAGATGTTGCAAGAAACCAAATATAGATGATTTGGGATTAAATTTATAACTGCTCTAAATTACTTAATACTTAAGGTTTAAATTAGTTGTAGACAGAGATGAGTTTTGAATTAATTTAGGTGTATTTTTCTTTCATGATTCAATTTAATTCATATGACCAAAATTATCAGAATACAGAATACATGCAATATATTAAAGGATATTTGTTCATATAAATTATTACATGATTCCTTTGACTACAAGAATTACTAACGTCTAGGAAGAAAACTGAAATGATTGAATCACCATCCACCCTGGCAAACAAATTATCAGAGCATTTCGATTATTCTACCAATTCTGCAGTTTTGTGTTATTTTTGTTTTTAATAACCTACTCCTTGTTCATGAAACATTACAGAAAGTTCTCAGTAAACTTCTAGAGAAACTTTACAGAAATGAATAAATCTATCCAACTTTACTGAGATTTTGGAAAACACGTTCCTCCACAGTTCTAGGCTGTTATATACCGTGTACTAAATTTGAGCATTTGGAACAGCTATAAATGCACGTTTTCTGTAGTTGTGATGCCCGTGGTGTCTAACTGGAGAGACGTCGAGCTGTCCCATCAGTGGCCCCCACCCTCTGTCTCAGATGGAGGGGCTCGTGGAGAAGGACGCAGCACAGTCACAGGTGGCTCAGGACTTTCACAGAAGGAGTGTTCACAGAGCTGGGAGAGAGAACAGGCATCTGAGGCAAGATTGGGCAGTCTGCCACCTGGAGGAGGCCTGGCAGGTGAGGGAGGGGGAGCGCAGCCAGGACCCCAGGCGCTGCCCCCATGCTGCCCAGCACACGGGAATCCTCTCACCTGCCTCTTGCTCCCAGCTCCTGCTGACACCTCCCACGGGCCAAGCCCCACCAGACGCCAGAGGGCAACAGCATCCTCCATCAGCCAAGAAAGGTTAGTGGACTCTCAGGGCAAAGTAGAGAAGGGCAGAGAGTGAGTAGATGTAAAGGGGCAACCGGAAATTCCCAGGACGGCCCTGAGCAAGAGCCCCGACAGTAAGAGAATCCCCCCAGACAGGTTTGGGAAAGGTGTGAGGAGAAGGACAAAAAGCAGAGCCAACAACCACCACCACGTGCATATGGTAACCAAATCAGCTTACGTTTTACCTAGTTTTACATGGATACAATGCCTTATAAAAAAGCCCAGAAATTATTATCCAGATTTTATGGATGAGAAGATGGAGACGCAGAAAAGTTAAATAAATTGCCAAAATTCATACGACTATTAAGTGGCAGAATTGAGATTCAAATTAATGTTTTCTGATATCAAGTCATATGCTGGTCCAGGAGGGAACCCACACCCCCAACAGTACATGAGGAGCTCTTTGCTTTCCCACTGGCCAGAAAAAGGTAGCCCTAGTAAGAAAAATCAGATTTTCTTCAACCCTATTTGCATGATTAGAAACAACTGAAGGTCCTTGAGTCTTAGGTAGCCAAGAAATCCATCCAATGGCATGAAGAACATAGCTGGTCAGTGAAAGTCTGTTTTTTTCTTTGCCTTTTAATCTATTGAAGACACACACTGGAAGAAAATTTGCCACCCAGGCATTTTTTCCTCTTTGCCAGAGGCAATTCCACCACTTGAGAGATGAGACTGTCATTTATAGAATACTGCAGTGGTTAATATTTATGCTCAGCTGCCTGCTACCCTATTCCCCAGGACAACTTGAACTAATTTTCAGAGTATAACTAGCAATATGGTTTGTAAAAATAAGAAAAAACTCATGTCACCAATGTGTTTTTTATTTGGCCTCAAAAAACTTCTCTTCTACCAACCTCTTTCAATTGTCCAACAATTCTTAAAAGAAAAGATAATGTCTCTTATCTTCCTTATCTTCAGGAAAACATTCATATTAGATAGATTTGCTTATTACTTTGTGATCAGAACATATAATCTTAATTAGAAAGCTATTTTGACAGAAAATGAATATAATTGGCATTTTGTTTTAATTTTGATGGAAGCATCATTGTGGAAATTCCTTTCTATTCTAACATACGAAGAAGCTTACCTATTGAGATTCCAGTACATGTGTGTTATTTGCCTGAGATTGCACATATTAAACATCTTGTTGGTCATTCTTCAATCTTAAATTTTGGCTTAAGTCTATTAAAGTCTTTCTATATTCATGAGGGAGCAACATGGATACATTGTACTTATTATTTATATATGCAATGGACTTACATTAAAATGCTAACTATGTAACAGTCATTGTGTAGACACTGTTCAGAGGAAGGGATAAAGATACAAGGGATAAAATAATGAAAGATACACGTATGAACTCACACATATGAACACATGTATGAAACCATATGTGAACAAGCATGTGCATGAACACACTTATGGGCTTGCACACAGATCATCTTTGGACTAAAGAATTTCACCATCTGATGGAATGGGGAAAATTCTCCTACAAGTTAACCAACAGGACACATATGCAAAGAAATCATTAATTTGCAGAACAATACATTCAATGTTATATCACTTTTGTAACTCACATAAAACACTATTTTATATAAGGACATGCATATGTATATAGAAATAAAAATGGCCTGGTATAAAATAATATTCCCGCACTGAGAACAGTGCTTCAATCTGAGGAGTTGGAAAGGAGGAATAGAAGGTGGTGATCAGAGAGACTTTACCCTTATCTATACTACTTCAACTTTCAGAGGAAGATTATGTTTTTGTAATTTTGTGTATTTTACAAACCTTTACAATAACCCAAGTATTCTAATAGTGGTGAATACAGAGTAGTGTTAGCACAGATGAAAGAAGTGTTAAATGTGTTTGTGCAATCATGGAAGCCATCTTAGAGGAGGTGCCATTTGAATTCAGTCTTAAGGATAAATGGGAGGTTTTTTTAATAAGAAATATGAGGGTAGAGGTATATCAAGAGAAGAGCAACAAAGTATACAAAGACAAATGGGACAAATTATGATGTGTTCACGTTTTGGTTTGGTTAACAAGTAGAATGTGTATGGAAAGGAGAGGAAACGGTGGAAAAAAAGAGTTAACTATATTTGGAAGAGGCTTGCCTGCCAGACGGGAGTTTACAATCACTTTTAACCCATGATATCTTAGATAAAAAAAAAATGTCTCCTGCCTTCCTTTAATGTTAATTGAAATTTTACAAATAGATTAAATATGAAAATAAAACAAAGGAATAGTAGCATTAGAAATATACATACATATATACATATATACTCATAAATACACATAACTTAACCATTCGATCTGCTTTTGCTGGCTGCAAGGTATCCACTGTATGCATCACAAAAGAGAGAGAAAACGCAGCTCACATGCAGTATAAAGCCATTCACGCTGCTTTATTTCCATAGAGACATTGCAGACAAAGCTGCTTCCCAATTACGTACAGATTAAAAAAATAAATAAATAAAAGGCAAGATAATACCCAAAGCCAGCCAATGGACACCATTTTACCTCATAATCACAATCAAATCCTAAAAAGGTTTTTCTAGAAGTTAACTATGCCAAATTAATCAAGCGTTAATTGTTTAAAATTAAACTTCATTGGAATATTGACAAAAACTGGCCATTTCTCAGGAGAGTTTTGCATAAGCTTCCTTCCTGGCCAGGGCATGAGAGGTCATGGACTCGTTCTCTGGCTTTGTCCTTCCCCAGATGAGGTGTGCTTTTCTTCCTTTCAATCATTGTCAAGCCCAGTGCTCTCTGAGATCTCCATTAAAGGATGAGACATTTGGTGCAGCAATGTTGTTATCTGTGGCTGGAGCTTACATGTGGATACTGTAGGGTTTTGTTGCGGTTTTTTTCCCCCATCAGTTTCAGGTTCAGCATATTTGAAGCTCGAATGTATTTGCCAAAGTTGCTAAGCTCTTTTGAAAATTATCCTTTTTGGAAGTTTGAAGCATTTGCTCCTTTTCCCTGGTGTTCTGAAACCAGAGCCACTGCAGGTCATAAATCTGGGCAAGCATATTTCCTTTCGACAAGATTGCAGCATGTTTTCTATGAGCTAATTTCAATAATTTATAAGCAGCCTATTCCAGGTCTCCTGAGCCAAGCTTTGTCTGTTCACCAAATTCAATTTTTTTTTTCTTTTTAACACTGGATTTTTAAGAGAGAAAAGACGACAGTGCATTGGACAGATGGACCAATGGAAAGATACTGGAATGGTGTCTACCGCCTAGCTCCCTCATGGTCTGATCTACAATGGGGTCCTTGCAAGCCTGGGACGAACGTTACTTCTGGAGGAACCCGTGTGAATGGCTCCTCTTGGAACACAGCTCAACTGATCAGACTTCATCTTATCAACCACGAGCAAACATGGGGAGGGGGTTTTGTGTCAGTGAATCATGCTAACAGGAAAATTGTTATCAACCACAGGAGTATGTGTCAGGGCTACAGTCTTTCTTAAAATAGTGCCTGCCTTTCTTGAGTGTCTGAAACAGCAGAACCAGATTCTCACCGAGGCATTTCAGTAGCCATGGAAGAATATGTCAATCACTTTGATGATTTATTTCTAAGACCCTGGCAGAGTACAGAGGTTCTAAGTACCCTTGGTTAAACTATTATCTTACTTAGAGGAAAGGTCTAAATCAACCAGAATACTCTTCTTAAGAAGTTATCTTTTGATTTATAATACATTGGGACAAAATATATTCATCACATCAACTCTTAAAATGAGTGAGCTCTTCGTTTCATTTTTTCCCTCCCTAGAATAGTGAAAGCATCTTCAGAAGAAATTCCCAAACACGGGGGAAAAATAGCTTCACTCTTCAAAATTTCAGGTCCAATGGGAAGATACTTCTAATCTAAATTTTTAAAATTCTGATATACATTCAAATGATGTCATTAGGGAAAATAAGCACATTCTGTTTGTCACTCAGGCTCTTTCTACTGCTATTTGAACAATCTACTAAGCTACAACAGTTTGTAATTAACTATACAGCTAGCAAGAACAGACTCTTTCCCTGAATCACTAGGCTGGGTTTTCAAAGCTGATATTTGGTAGCAAATAATCTAATATATTGCAGAAAGAAGAACTTGTTTCCTTCCTTTGACTTTCCACTGGAAATTCCTATTACAAAGCCAGCATAGCCGGCACTTCATCAGTTCATGATCCAATCAGGTTTTTTCTGAAATTCATTACATCACAGAATTCTATTCAGCTTCAAACCTATCATCAGCTTTATTATGATCAACATTTGAGACAAAAAATCAGAATTTTTTCCACAGATATTTTAACAAAATATGTATAAACTAGTAGTTGGGAAAAAATTGTTTTGTTATAAAGTTCATTGCAGTAAATAGCATAAGAGTAATGATGTCATTCCTGGCATATTTTACCCTTTGAAACACTAAATTATTAATTCATGGATTGACATCGGGATGGTTAATTTTATGTGTCAACTTGGCTAAGCCATGGCACCCAGACACTTGATCAAACACTATCCTAGGCGTTTCTGTAAAGTTATGTTTTAGATGAGGCTAACATTTAAATCAGAAGACACTGAGTAAGGAAAATTACCCTGGCAGTACTGGGTAGTCTTGGTACTGAATAGCGAAACCTCCCTCTAGAAGCTTTGAGGGTTGGGAGTAGGAGTAGAGACTGATGCCTTTCATATGTCTTGAGAGCTAATTGCTAGGATTTGGAGGAAAATGAGGGGGGGGGAAAGAAGGAGATTCCTCCTGTTCGATACAACTTGGGTTTTACCTGCACAGGTCCACTTATACGTGAATTTTTTTCAGTAAAAGTTGCATGGAATGTGCCTGCTTCTCCTACCACCCCTTCTACCTCTCGCGCCTCTGCCATTCCTGAAACAAGACCAATCCCTCCTTTTCCTCCTCCTCAGCCTACTCAGTGTGAAGACCATTGGATGAAGATCTTTACGATGATCCACTGCCACTTAATGAAGAGTAAATGTATTTTCTCTTCCTTATGATTTTCTTAACATTTCCTTTTCTCTATCTTAGTTTACTGTAAAATACAGCATATAATACATATCACATACAAAAGAAAAAAAAAGAAAATTACCCTTTATATAATGGATGGGCCTCATATAATCAGTTGAAGGCCAGACCAACCTTCCTCAAAGAAGAGGGAATTCTGTCAGCAAATGGCCTTCAGACTCACACTACAGAACCAGCTCTTCCCTGGGTCTCCAGCCTGCCGGCCCACTATGCATGTCTTGGGCTTGCCAGCCTCCATAATTGCAAATCAATGCCTAAAAAAATAAATTTACACAGACACACACACACACACACACACACACACACACACACATCCTGTTGGTTCTGTTTCTCTGGAGAACCCTGACCAATATAACTATATATCCAGACAGATTCATATTCTGGAATTTCTCAATTTCCACTCCCAGTAAAATTTGGAAACCCTTATAATGAATGTTTTTATGAGGTTTCCTTAGAGATATGGGATTTAGAAAAAAATATTTGTAATTAAAGCATCATAAGTTCTCAAATTCTACCTTTAAATAGGGTTTGCATGTCTGTAAGTTGAATGTTATTCAAGTAGTCAAGATGGTGATAATATTATTTAGTATTTTTAGACATAAAATATACCCACTCTCCAAAAAATCTTGTTTTTTTCAATATAGGTGAATCAATACTGGATAAAAGCTTTGAAATATTTTTAGTTGTATATTTCCATCATCAGTTACCTAAAAGGGGAAAAAAGGGAATAGTAGCTGGTCACTTTTGCATAGAAAAAAAACCATGCTAATTGTTGCCAGTGATTGGTGAAGGTCTTCCAAGCATGAACTTTTTCCTGAACCATGAAAAAGAAACTTGCATTTATTTTCAGTATATGCCTATAACCACAATCTGTTTCTAGTCATCAATCGATAAAGCCCAAAATTAAATATAAATTATTGTATGTTGATAATCTCCTGATACTTAGGTGGTAAAGCCAGGATGAAAAGTAGCTCCTGAGGAAGATGGAATAATATACAATATGCTTCTCGGGGTTCAAAGATGCTTTTTGTGTACAAAATTAGAGTAGAAATATTACATTTTAACAGAAATAACAACTTGATTCATGGTGGCTATGTGCATAAAAATGGTTATGATTTACTAAAAAGAAGCCATTTCATAGGCGATCATTGAGTTGATTTAATGGTTCAATGAGACCATCAAACCTAAGCTCCTTCAACCTTCCAGTTTCAGGGTGTTGTCTTTGTCCTCAGGCATGAGCCCTCCTTGCCAAAGCTCCAGCCATCATTTCCAACACATGAAGCCCAGGGCAGCCAAAAGAAAGGATTTTTTCACTACAAATGTATCTCTCAAAAAGGAAGACTTTGCTAGAGAAGCCCATCAGACTTCATTTCACAGATCACTGCCCAGAACTGGGTCATAGGGCCCCCAGCATAATCACCATCAAAGGGAAACAGAATTTCTATCATTGCCTGAGACAGACCATGATTTGTCCACTGAATTTAAACACTTTGCCACATGAACAAAACTAGAGCTTTGTTAGCACGAAAGAATAGCAGCATAAACATTGGGTGGGCAGCCAACAGTAACTGCCTACCTTAATCCGCAGACAGTAACTGTATCACATATGCATGAGAACCTTATCCATAATTAACAAACACGTCACACTCTTTGTAATAGTAGAGTTTATATCAAATATTTTCTCATTTTATAGTCAGCATATTTCCACTTGCCATGAATATTTTGCCAAGTGTTACTTCTTTTGTTTTCATTTAGCATTTTTTGGTATTTTAATTTGCATTATGAAATCATGTAAGGCTTTACATGTATCAAATATAAATGCATCCAACTGAGTAAAATTTCTCAAACCACCCTACACCCTTATTCAGACATGCTTTTTCCTTGCCAGGTAATTAATCATTAGTTTAGAATGTGCCCTAATATAATCCCATCTGAGGGTTTAAGTAGGAAATGGCAAAATGTGAACTGTAGATGTTAGGAAGATAGCGAGAGATTCCAGGTCTCTTAGGGATCAGAGTGGGTGCCTTGCCGGGAAGAAGGACAAGGGTGGGTCCCAGGCCCCCATTTTAGTGCTGCCTCACCTTACTCCTGTCCCAAGCAACTGCCATACCTGGGGGAGAGGGAATGCCATACCAATCTACCAATCAGTACTTAGCATGCCAGCTACAAAACGATGCACAGGACTCTCTAGTCCATGGGCCAAGCGGCATTGGTACAATAGAGTCTAAAAGGTGACTTAAGACAACCTAAGACTAATTGACATGTCATCAGTTTAAAAATACCTTGTGGTTCACCTACCCCCAATGGGCTCTCAGAGAGGCTCATGGGAGATCTGCATGTGCAGGAAGACTCAGGTCATATAACTCCCAACTGTCCATCAAAGTGGTTCCACGGTGACATCTGAACCATGGGGAGGTCCCTATCCAGACACTGTAAAACAAGATCCAGACCAAGGCCTCTTTTTGCTACAATAATGGGTCTGGTCATCATTCATGGCATAGGTATCTTGCTCGTGCTCTATAATCCTATCTTGCTCCCCATCAATACATTTCACCTCATGTTTGCCTTACTTTGGTGAGTCTGGTCATTCTTCTGCCAAGAACACACCAAGAACTGAGAACACAGAATGAGATTGCCAAATGCAACGTAGACAGGTAGGAGGAAGTGGATTTTGAAAGTGAATAAAATACTCCTCTCCAAGCAAGAGATGATGTAGATCAAGGCAGTTGCAATAAAAATAAGGGGGAAAAACAGAAAGATATTTGAGAGATCAAATGATAAGAATGTTGACCAGACAAGAAGCAATTTTCTGTCTAGAAAAAGCGGGGCTTTGGGTGAGGTACACCTAAGTCTGAGTCAGGGCCTTCTGCTTACTAATTCTCAGGTTTTGAACAAGTTATTTTTCTTTCCTAAACATGAGTTTCATCAAATATAAAGTAGAAATAAATGGGCATGCTCAATAGTTGAAAAGATTGAATAATACATATAAAATGCTGGCCCCTATTAGATACTGAATAATCATAGATAAATATACACAATTCATGGACTAATTAATAGTTCTAATTCTAGTAGTCTTCCTAACCCTCAGACATTTAGCTCCATTTATTTACACAGGGCCTATGGAAACCAAGGTCTACAGGAGTACTACGAATTTATTAATACAATGAATGCTTTCTCTGCTACGTATTAAAATTGGTATCATGGCTTTTAGGTATCCCCTACATAACATAATTTGCAAATCAATTCTCTCACCAGGCTTGCACAAAAAGCTTACTGTGATCAAGTTCACTCACTGTAAATATTTGCCAACTTTGGTGCAAGAGGAAGCCTACTACGCTTATCTTGCTGAGAAATCAATGGGCAGGACCAGATCATCTTATTCATGCTGCTTCCTACCTGCTGCCTCCCTTATTATAAACACTTTACAAATTAATGACACAGATAACTTTTAGAGGAAACTCTACCCCCAAAAAATTCAATTCACATATAGAACAATATTTTAAAATGCAATCTAAGATTAAGAGAATATATAGACAGTAATATTTCATGGACCTAAATGCAATTTGAGATAAAGGGAATACATGCCGTATCACTCCAAGCAAAATGATTCACTATTATGAGAATATCCAAATGTAATTAACTGAGTTAAAAAATACATGCATGTCTCAAATTTTCAATTTTTTTTTTTTTTTTTTTTACCAGTAACACAAGATGGTAAATCATTACCTTTGATCATGGTCAGATTACATTTGGGCTTGCTGTAACAGCAGTCCTTCGGATTTGCAAGGGATAAAAACATTTCAGTGAAAGGAAATTCTTCTATACCACAAAATCTTGCAGAAAGAAGTGTTGGGGCTATAAAAAAAATGGTACAGAATATTTCCATATCCCTTTATTCAAAGTTGATATAATTAAAGTTAGCAGTCATGGCTAAGGATAGAAAAGCCATTTTCAAGAATTAAATACGCTGCTATGTATCTTCTGGATATAGGGGTAGCCATTAAAATAGTTGCAAATAATAATGAAGCATAAATGATAATAGGTATTGATAATGAATGTGTGGGAAAGAATATATAACTGTCCCTGTCCACATGAGCCTTCGTTCCTGACAGCATTGAAAGCAAGAGAGCCAAAGCTACCTGTTAAAGAGGCTAAAAAAGGATTGCCCAGTCAGTAATAATCTCCTATGTTCTGCTGATTTTTAAGATTCTAAATACTTAAAGAATGCACTAATGATGCACAGTCTCGGTTCACCTAGTTCAGCTAATTTAGTCTCTGGAATATGAAATGCTATTGATTATATCAGCACAAAGAATATGTAAAAGTCGTTGAGAATGGAGCTTTAAGATGGCCTCATAATAACATGTATCTGATTACGATATGCCAAGTCCCTCTTTCCAGTCAATATATCTATAAAGACAAAATCTGAATAACAAGCCATTGGTAAAACAATTTGCAAGAGTCTGAGAGAGAATTTCTCCCAACTACAGAGAAAATAACACTTCAGTTTTAAACACAATCAGTGACCTATACCAACTTGTTCTCAGAAATGTCATCTTCTTAGAAGTTGTTATAACTAACCTAGTTCAGAAACATGGCATCTGCAACCTACGGGAAAATGGTCAGCCACGTCCGTGTTCTCTGCACCTGACCGGGCTCCACTCCCTAACCACAGTATGGGGTGCTATTTTCAGAGGTAGCCAGAATTATGTCCCACCCATTTTCCAAAATCTGTTCTATTACCACAGCCTCTGAAAGACAGCAATGCAGAAAGGATAGGAGATTGAGCCCTGCATATGGGCTCTTCCATAAATCAGTGTGCTCAAGGACAAAACAATACCTTATCTTGCTGAAAAACTAATGGGCACAACATATTCATAATATACACAACAAATGCTTTACAAATGAAGGAGATAACTTCCATAAATCAGTGTAATCAAGGGCAGAGACAACAGCCCTGGTGATCGGAGTTTCACTGAAAGAACTGCAGCATGACTCCAATTATTTGGAAAATAAAATAGCCCACTAATAGTCAGGAAAGATTGAATCTTAGTCTAGGAGGCCCACATTAGACAAATGCATTCTAGACATAATTTGAGCCAGACATGTGTTCATTAGTATATAATTCAGCTTCGGATCTGAGCGGAGGATGCTTCTGTTACTCAGATGTACTGACCAAAAGGCTAAACCCAGTCCAGGCAGTGCTCTCATTCATTCAGAAACATGAAGTCCCAAGAGGGCAAAGCCAGCTTGCCTCTCCTTAGCATCTGTTCTCTCTCTCAGCTTCAGGGAACGTCAGGGAGCAGTCAGACCAGGCCCATCACAAGTGTCTGACCTCAGCCAGATCTCTTCTCTGAGACTCACAGGACACAGTATTTCCAAAACCAAACTTCAGATCTTCCCCAACCTCATCTTCTTCCAGTGTTTCCTATCTCCATAAATGCCACCAGCATGCAATACGTAGCTCAATCTAGAAAACTAGGAGTTATCTGACTCCTCCAGTTCCCTCAGTTACATATCTGAGCCTTTATCAATTGTATCCATTTTACCTCCTAAATATCTCTCAAATATTCCCATTTTTCTCCATTTCCATTAGAACCACAGTAGTCCAAGTTAAGGTCATCTTTCTCCCATAATACACCATCGCTTCCTAACTGATCGACCAACATCCATATTGTAACTCTTCTTCATACGATCTATTCTCCCCTGTATAACCAGAGTGGTCTTTTCAAAAGTCAAATCTGATATCACTACTCCATCCCCATCCCACCTCCATTCTACCTAGAGCCCTACAGTGGATTGCTGTTGCTCCTAGAATCAAGACCAGACTGCTTCCTGGGTCTACACCACCTGGCTTTGTCCCCAGCTAGTTCACAACATGTGTCTCTCCTCCTCCTTTCTCCACCCAATTGCCATCTACTTTTAACCTCTCCTGCTTCCTCACCCCGCAGAACTTTTGCACATTCTATGTCTCCTTTCTGGAACATTTTACCTGCCTCTTTCTCTAGCTCTCTGCCTATGCTCAGGTCCCCTGGAAGGCCAGGTCTGAGGCAATGACTGAGTGCTGATGTCATGTTTACCGAAGTGCAATCCCATGCGGGAGGGTGGGGGAAAGAGCGATGGAGGGAAGGATGAGAAGCAAAGCAAAGGGACACATATCGTCCTGACCACAGCTTCCCAAGGTGGGTCCTTTAGGGGTAGATCCACATGGCTTCGAGGGACATCTCAGAAAGGCTGTACAGGCACAGGTGACATCATTCCTTAAACAATAAATCACAAAAAGGGAGAGAGGAAGGAGGGGCAATGGACTTGCCCAGCTCTTCCAAGGTCTCTTTTCCTCATTACTCAAATTTTTTCCCACAGGGAGTTAATTCACTCATAGTTTCAGATTGTGACTTCCAGCCTCATTAATGGGAGAGCCAGGCCCCCACCCCATGGTATGCTATTTTATCTACATTGTACAGTAATGGGGGGAAAAAATAAGCGGCAGAGTCTCATGGGGTGCGT
Source organism: Cheirogaleus major (assembly GCA_963574435.1). Lineage (NCBI taxonomy): Eukaryota > Metazoa > Chordata > Mammalia > Primates > Cheirogaleidae > Cheirogaleus > Cheirogaleus major. The sequence continues at coordinate 5,232 of CAUYPO010058452.1, read as the reverse complement.
GTCTGGTTAGACTGGCCGTGGGAGGCAACCAAGGGGCAGAGCCTGGCAAAGCAGGGCACCAGCAGGTCAGCCAAGGTTGCGGCCTCATTAGGTTGCACAGTGGAGCATCAAGTAAGTGGGATACACACCTAGGATGTGGCTCTACCCCTGGCAACCATCGTAATGGTATTTACAGCCATTCTAAGGACACAGAAAAACTCTTCATAGTATAATAATATTAAAGAAAATAGTATATAAAACTGTGTATAAATTATGTTTCAGTTATATTCTTTGGTTATGTTAGAATTTTTTTCCCAAAAGCATATGTTACCTTTACAGTTGTTTTTTTTTAATAGAAAAAGCATGTTTTGCCTTTATAGTTTATTTTAAATAGAAGAAAAAAGTATCTCAAGAAGAGGGGTCAACAAATTCCACAGTAGTCCCTTAAGAAAGTGCAAGATACGGAGGGACCAGCAACACCCTGGGCAGCCAGATCCCAGGAGAGTAGGGGAGGGCACAGCGCTGCAGCCCAGGGAGTAAGTTCTGGCCATTTGCCAAACAATCTTCTATCTCCAAAGCCTTAGCTTCCCTGTGTGTACATGTTAAAGATCTGCATTGGGATATAACAAAGAGAAAGTGAGGACATGCATCTGAAAGCTGACTCAGAAATTCTGATGCTTTCCCTACATTTTCCTTTCTAACCACTGCCACAAGGGAAAACATCCTGATGTCACTTTCCATCTCAGGGACTATGGTCTTTTCCAAATTTATCTTTTTTTTCCTGAAACTTCTCTCTAACTAACTTTATTTGACATTGCAGTACTAAATAATAGATGTGAAACTTTTCACATCTGTACTGAAAAAAAAATATGTTACAAAATAAAGTTGTATAATGCCTCCAGCTATCATTATAACTGAACAGCAGAGAATATTTCAAAATATTTTGAAAAAGGATGGTTATGAAAAATCCACATTTCAACAGTGGTTTTCTATTAGGATTGGAACATTTCTGCACTTTTCAAATTTTCTACAACCAGCATAAACTCCTTGTATTTCAAGAAGTATCTATTCTTCTAATATTTTTAATAAAATGATATATCAATTAAAATATATTTTACATGATTATGGGCAATTCTAATAGCATGAGGTGGCTCTGGCATTAGTTTGGCAAATATACCCAGTCTACCTGGGAAACAACTGGCATATCGTTTTTAAATGTTTGCTCTCATTGGTGCAGTAATATTACACCTCCAAATGTAGGTGGGCTCCCTATCTATAGTGTTTTGAATTTAACTCTCTTAAATCCTCCATGTTTATCAACTACTTAAAAGGCCATTATTATTTCATTGTTGCCTATAACATCCAAGTAGGAAATCTCTGTCCTTCTATGTATTTTCAAAATTGAAATTAAAAAAAAATTTTTAAAAAGGTAGTATAACTAAAGAAAATTTGTAATGAGTGATGAGAATACTTTCAAAGTCATTATCCAGGTTTCTCCAACATGGAACCTAAATGCCAGATCTGGTGCTTGCTAATAATCGTTTTAGGTGGAGATATTCTAGAGATCTATATTGACAAGTATCTAGCTATATTATGCTATATTCATGAATACAACATGGAGAGAAACTTAGAATTTGAGTTTGAATCTTTTAAAAAATCCCTGATTATAACAGAAGTAGGAAACCAAAGAGCATGTTCCAGCTTTTTCTTTCCCCATAGGAGACAGCATTTCCCAAGAGCCACCCTTCCCTTCAGGGCTTTATGACTCCATAGTAATTGTGAAACACATTGCTACCTATTAAATATATTTGTATTGTGAAGCAAGTAGTGTAACCTGTCAAATACAATTCAGAAAATTCTAGCAGTTTGTAAATATGATTTTTAAAATAGTGCAAACTAAGCATATTCTTAACAATGCTTGTCCAAAGGAAAAAGATACTACTAATCTGCAGTCTTTAGAAAGCATATGTGCCATAAATAATTTATTAAGAAACAGCTCCAAAGAGGTAGGATTCACAATAACTCTGGACAGATGATGTGTATATACGCACAAATGTTGAGAGTATGTGTGTACATATGTGTTATAGTGGAAGAGGGAAAGGAGTACTTAGCAGAATTATCTGAAGACATTTCAAAAATATGCATTCCTTCTTCCAATAATGGCTTCATTCAACAAATATTTATCGAGTGTTTGTTAGGTACCAAGTACCTGTTGGTATATGCGATACGCCTCCCTGTCAATTCCATCCCTCCAACCAAACACATACTCTGACGTGTTGGCTATTTGCCTTGGGAGGTGAGGGACAGTGTGTCCTGTGTTTAATCTGTTTATCCAAAATTCTCCATTATCTTTAATTAATTAAAGGCCTTCCACACAACATCCAAGGAGGCAATCTATTAATATTATAATGTGTATTTTCAAACTGGAAAATAAAACAAAGCAAGACACCAAAAATTTGAGAAAACTCCCCCAAGATCACAAAGCTAGCTCTCAGCAGAGGTAAGATTTGGGCTCCAGAGAGCGGATGAGAATGCATGATCTAGACAACAGACAATCCTGGGGGAGAGAGAAAAAGGAAGCCATCAGGGCTAAGCCACGCACCGCCAGTTCCTACTTCTCAATAGTCAGAGAAGGGACGTGGCTCCTTCTCCTCGGGGAAGAGAATGAGGGGCAGACAGAGGCAGAAGTGTTACCCAAATACAAGCCCCTCCATAGGGAAACATAAGCCCACGTTTTAAGATTGCCCCTAACAGCAAACACTTGTTCTAGGAAAGGAGTGCCCAGAGGTACACTGGAGCAATGTAAGAAGCAAGGTTAAGTTCAGTGGATTCTTTTTGAAAGAAGGAATGTGAATTTTCTCAAGTCTCCTTGTTTAATCATGCCTAATTATAATAAGTTTAGTATAGAGGAAGCTTTAGATAACCAAATTAACATGCTCAGCACGGCATATCTGAAGAAGGAAACTCAGCGGGCCCGCATGGCTCTTCTCCCAACTCCGTCCTCATGGTAGACGGCGCACATACAATTTCTAAATCCGTAACCTCAAGCCAGAGCACAGCAAAGCACTCTGACTCTCTCCCGTAGGACTCTAATGTCCATGTGTATGTCAACCCTCCTTCTTTCAAGGCTGCTCTCAAAATCTGTGTGTGTGTGTGCGCGCGCGTGTGTGTGTATGTTCTACTCTACACTCTTCATTATACCTCCTTGTTTTCTTTTTTTGTTGTTGTTTTTGTTTTTGTTGTTGTTGTTGTTTTTATTTCAGCATATTATGGGGGTACAAATATTACAGTTATGTATATTGCCCATGCACCCCTCCCCCCTTGAGGCAGAGCCTCAAGCATGACCATCCCCCACTCCTTGTTTTCTTATTCTTAATTTTCTCTTTAATTATCATCAACATCCCACATACTAGATCCATATTACAAGTCCGTTTGGTTTTTTCTCTTAAAATAACACACAAGTAAGTCTGTTCAAGGATTCAAAGGAAACTGAAATCCTTCACAAAGTAGAAAATTAATACAATAGTCATGATATATAGAAAGTATGAGGATATTTATGGCAGTTAGTTTAAGAACTCTCGAAATGGCTTCTCAATTACTTTCAGGCTTATCATGAAGTCTAAAAAAGAGAAGAAGAAAATAAATAGAAAACCTGTTGTCCGCCCACTAAGGAAGACCTCCACAGGTCTCACACCCCAAAACCTCAGCACCATTAATCTCCATAAAATGCACCCAATGAAAAATAGTAATAATTACACAATTATAAAATAATAAAGAGATATTGTATGCAAATTTTGCAGGCTCTTTTCCCACATATTTTAGGACTAAACTGAGCCTCGGTCTAAACCCCATTGATTTTCTCCTCCCTTGAGACAAAGTACAATGGCACAGCATGAATCCAGCATGATGCAAGATGTCACACACAACAATCATTGCTTGTTTATTTATTTATCTGTTCAAATGTAATGGGGTACATGTGCAATTTTGTTATGTGCATAGATTGGGCAGTGGTCAAGTCAGGACTTTTAGGGTAGCCATTACCTAAATAACGTACATTGTATCCATTAACTAATTTCTCATCACCCACCCCCTTTCCACCTTCTCACCCTCTGAGCCTTCATTGTCCATCATTCCACTCTCTCTACATCCATGTGTACACATTTTTTAGCACCCACTTATGAGAGAGAACATGTGATATTTGACTTTCTATGCCTGGCTTCACTTAAGATAAGGGCCTCCAATTCTATCCATGTCGCCGTAAATGACAGGATTTCATTCTTTTTTATGGCTAAATAGGATTTCGCTGAATTTTTCTGATGATTAGTGATGTTGAGCATTTTTCATATATTTGTTGCCCATTTCAATGTCTACTTTTGAAAAATATCTATTCATTTTCTTTGCCCACCTTTCAATGAGATTTTTTTTTGGTTGAGTTGTTTGAGTTCCTTTTATATTCTGGATATTAGTCCTCTGTCAGATGAATAGTTTGCAAATATTTTCTTCCATTGTACAGGTTTGTTCACTCTGTTGGTTATTTTTTTAGTTTAAGTCTCGTTTGTCTAATTTTGTTGCCCATATTTTTGAGACCTTAGTCATAAATTCTTTGCCTAGTCCAGAAGATTTTTCTCTGGGTTTTCTCCTAGTGTTTTTATAGCTTAGAGTTTTACATTTAAAGTCTTTAATTCATGGTGAGTTAGTTTTTGTATATGGTAAAGGAATTTCATTCTTCTGCATATAGCAATCCAATTTTCCTGGAACAATTTATTAAAAAGAATGTCCTTTCCCCAATGTATGTTCTTGTTGGCTTTGTTAAAGATCAGTTGGCAGTAAATATGTGGTTTTATTTCTGGGTTATCTACTTTGTTCCACTGATATGTTTTCATACCAGTACCATGCTGTTTGGGTTACTATAACCTTGTAGTATAATTTGAAGTCAGGTAATGTGATGCCTCCAGGTTTGTTCTTTTTGCTTAGGATTGCTTTTGCTATTCAGGCTCTTCTTTAGTGTCATGTGAATTTTAGGATTCATTTTTCTAATGCTGTGAAAAATAATGTTGTTATTTTGATAGAGATTGTATTGAATCTATATATTGCTTTAGGTAGCATAGTCATTTTTTTTTTTTTTTTTTTTTGAGACAGAGTCTCACTCTGTTGCCCGGGCTAGAGTGAGTGCCATGGCATCAGCCTTGCTCACAGCAACCTCAAACTCCTGGGCTCGAGCAATCCTCCTGCCTCAGCCTCCCGAGTAGCTGG
>CAUYPO010058451.1:0-10036 GCA_963574435.1 Cheirogaleus major | reverse complement strand
GTAAAGTTGGGAATGCTAGCTGGAGTAACAGGCATGCGAACCGACCAGAGATTGTTAAAAGGATTATCGACCTGCATTGCAGGGCCAGCTGAGATTGGAAACCATAAATTTGCAGTGGCGTCACTGCACGCAGTTATGTGGCTTTTTTCCGCTGGTGCCGGCAGCCACCACGGCCGTAGAAGCAGAAGGGATTGCTAATATTGATCTAAAGTTGGAGGTCTGTGGATAGGTATAGCTAAGGGGCAATTCAATGACATAAACTAAAGATCTGGAATGTTAGTCGAGAGCTTAATTATTAACTCTCATTGAAAGAAACTGGCGGCCAATTAGGTTTGAGGAAGGTGGAGAATGGGTAGCACAAGGTTGCAAAGCAATGTGTTACAAAGATGGGAGATGCGTTCCAACCCAGTATTGCTATGGGGCGTCTAGGTGAGGGATGTAAAAAGGAGTGTCAAAAACTTCAGTTCAAAAACTTAATTAATCAGAGAACAAATTATTTAACCACAATAAACTTAAAAATAATAATCTGAGGGTAAATAAGGAACTAAGCTTCCATGAAGAAGATATTCCTTTCTGAAAAGTAAATAGCAACGATTGACACATACCTAAGTGTCATTATTGCCAACTTCTTTTTAAAGAGACTAAAACACTGATGATTCTTGTATTACAAAAAAGAAAAATGTAAAAATCAACTAAAAGATATTTTAAAAATCACCACTTGAGAATTCAAATGTTATTCAAATTATTTAACATCCTCCAATTATTTAACATCCCCCTTTTTTAATAGCAAAAAAGCTATCCCCAGGATTATTATCTAGTGTACTTTTTTAGATGCTTTGCAATGGTAAGGAATTTTAGTGTGCAAAAACTAAAGGGGCAATTGCTTGCATATTTATCAGCAAGCTCTATTTTAGTAGCCCTTTGCTTACTGTGAAAAATCCACTGAATTGGAATTAAACCAAGAGTTATTTGCGGTGAGTCTGAGAACACAGCATACATGCTTGCCAAAGTAGTTATATGATAATGCTAAATTAAATGGGGCATTTATTACATGAGTTTTAAAAGAAGAAGAACCGCCACAATCATTTCTCCTAGTCTGCCCTGAGAAAATTTCTTTTAAATGATTTGCTGATCAGACTCTGCAATTTTTTTTAAATTGTAATTACAGAAACAAGTAAGTATCCCACCGAAAGGCCTGGAAGCACTAAATGAAATTCCAGGGAGTGATTGAAAATGTTGATCCAGATGGTGGTCAGACAATGTTTGGGAACTCCACTGTCAGCGTAATTGTGAGTAATGACAGAACTCTGAGAAGTTTGCACATTTCAATCAGATAAGCATCCTAAATGTTGGATTCTTTCAAACTTTGTTTAAATGTACCTTAGGTCATTATTTATCTTTTTGCATTTGTTTTAATTTTGGACATTTCTATTTATAAGAAGATATTCAAGAATATATATTCTGTGGGTTTTTAAGCTACCTTTAAATCTATAAAGGATTCTATGAGTATGCTTTTTAAAAGGAGTATATTGGGTGTATCACAAAAAAAAAACAGACAATTATTTATTCACCAAGATTTTTATATGAGCTCCCCTCTGCCTTCTCCTCCACCACTTTCTTCTCCTCTTTATTCTAAGTGTCCACTATTAAGGTTACACAAGACCCTCAAAGATCTTATAGTTTAGTGAGAAGGAAAAAACAAACACAAATAAATACAATCATTATGGAACTGTGATAAGAGATATAATATCCTACTGGGCACCATGAATGGCAATAGAAAGATGGAGAACATGAGGAGTGAATTTGCTTCAGAAATGGTGGTCATGGAAGGCCTATTGGAGATGACTTCAAAGACGAGCTGACTTCCGGAATAATAGTCCAGACAAAGGAACCCACATATGCACGAAGACCTGAGTAGAAAAGAGCTTGGACTTGCTCCCGAAAATAAAATTAGCATAAAGAATCACTGGCTTTTGGTCAAGAATGGATGAGAGAAAGACAAAGTGGAGGCGAGAGGAACAATTAGGAATTGAGTACCACAGTTGGGGCAAGAGATAAGGGCGGCCTGAAGTAAGGTGGTGGCAATGGAAACATCCTGCTCCGTCACCCTTTTGTCTATCCAACTCTATTCTAATATTGGCAAAATAGCGCTATGTTTTGTCCCTTTTTTGCTCACAGTTCTTTATCTGTACAAAAAGACACAAAGTGTCTTGTATAATAATTGCGTGTTGTTTTCGTCAGTTTCCAAATGAATTTTTTAACCTCTCCTGAAAATATGATCTTTATAAGGAGTACATGTGGGGATTTAAAAGAATTTTAAGGGGATCGCCAACATTTATCTTCCCCGAACTAAAAATAGTCAAATTGTTTTTTATAGCGAGAGAATAATTACCATTTTAGCTCTCAAGAAAACACCTATATTATACGTATATACTCTCTTGTCCTGTGAACTAGATATCATGTTACAAAAATAAGCAAATGGCTCCAAGTCAGCAGTATAAATCTGGTCCAAATTTAAAAGTTAAATTGAGACAAAGTTGTTTCTCAAACAAATTTAATTTAACATTTACTAAGCACTGTTATTTCTCTCTATTAATGAAAACATCAGTGCTGATATGCCCAGGTGGTTTTTTAGCATTATGATGTCCACCTATATTTTCCAACCAATTAAAGAAGGAAAATTAGCATACCTAGGCATTTATAATTCTTCATTGAATTGATGATTCATTGATGACATTAATTAAGAGTGAAATTAATGCACACAATGTAACACAGACTGAAACTTTTCACTTCAGAGTAAAGTCCCTTGTTAATTAATTTGTTTATTTGTTGGTTTATGAAGGGCTTAGTCTCATGGCTAGAATATCTTCCTTTTTAAACAAATAAAATAAATTCTTGATCTTAAATCATTTCTCTAGTCAGGTCCAAATTATTCAATAATCTTTATTACTCACAGTCAAGCACTTGCTGTCTGCTCTAATTCTGATCTTTGAAAAAACCTTCCTGGATAGTTAGCAATTTACAATATGAGTTAATGGATATGTCAGTAAGAGAGGAAGATATAGGTCATAACAATAATTAGCTAATTTTTTATGAAGAGAAGAAACTGATATTTTTTATGATGAAATCATTTTCTTTGGCTTTATTGAGTAGCAGGGAGAGGGGCTTAAATCAACTGAGGCCAAAGGTCAATCAATAATAACCCCAGAGCTCCAAACATGGCTCAAATCCATTTTATTAATCACCTCAGGGAGTAAATCCCTAATTCCAAATTAGGTCTCCAAATCCCTTTCTACTCTTCAATTTATCCTCACTGATCTGGATAGCCATTTACCCCAGACTCCTCCTTCTATTTCTGTTTTCTTTTTTCTTTTTTATGTGGCCATCCTTGTGATGAATATTTGAACATCACTGCACTGCTTACATAACCTTAAGTGCCAAGTTTCTCAGGGGGATTCGAGGCAGCCAAGCAGAACACATCATGGCGAGGGAGGAGGAGGTGCTGCCATGGTGACTTACCCAGAGGATTCACCCGACGTGAATGTTGCATAAATTAAATGCCATTCATCATCCTGGTTGTCTTTGTCAAAGCTATCTTTCTCTTTTGTAAAAAGCTGCAGGGCTGTGTAGTACGAGTATGTGAGGGAAATAAGAAGAGAAAGGGCAATGTATGTACTTCTACAGGGCATTCAGAAAATCATTTCCCTGTGGCATTAGTGAGACAAAATAATTGCACCAGATAGACCTGCTCCATAGTACGAGAAAACACTGATGAATGTACATGGCATTATGCAATGGTGGCTCCTGCAATAAATACCCCCATTGTACACAGTGTTTCTCCAGATATAATCATGTGACAATTTTACTCTTGTCACTGTTTTATTACCCAGCGCTTCATCCATCTTACTTAGTTCTCGCAATCTGTTCGGTTCAGAATCTGTGTCTTGTGGCTCCTAAACACATGGACAATAACAATAACACACTCCTGCCATGACATCAGTCACCAGATAGCTACCCATAAAAGGAGTCAGGTGACTAATTGTTGGCAACAAATATTAGAATGTCCATGCTTTTTGCCAACCAGGAGATACCTCTGTGCGATTGATTTCCTGGGCTCGGCATGGCTTTATTTGTGTATCTTCAAACTGCGTCACTAGATGTGGGCTCTGGATCTATAAAAGATTAGCATTCCTGACAGAGAGGCAATCAATAACAGTGAGAAACTTCTGCTGCTTTGCTTTAGAGGGACAGTATCTTGTGGTTTAGTCAACATTATTTATGTTTCTCATTTATCAAATTTATGTTACGAACAGAGAGATTCAAACTGGTAAAAAAAAATGGTTCTCAATTAAATACCTAATTAGTGTACCCCAACTTTTAAAGGTTCTCTTTTCCTTGCTAATTAAACTTTACTAAATCATAATCTTGGATTAATCTTCATTATAAAAGTTTTTGTAATTAATTTTTCTTATTTTTACCACTCAAAACAAATGGAAAACAAGAGCTGCATTAAAGGGAAAATTCCCTTCGTGTACCAATATTTTATAATGAAACTAAAATATGTTTTAAATAATTTAAGAAATATTTAAATTCTAAGGTAAAGTAACCAAGTAGTGTATTATGAGCACCTACTATAAACTAGTCTTTGAGCATAAAATAGTGACAATTCATAAGCCTTGACCTCAAGAAGTTTGCTACCTAGAAAAAGATACAGAAAACTCTTCAAACCCAACATGCCCAACACAAAACCTGAGATCTTCTCACACTAATTTCTTCCCCTATATGCTTCATCTCAGAGGTGGTACCACCATCTATCCGGGTGTACAAGCCATAAAACTAAGAGACATCTCTGTCATCTGCCTTGCCCTCAGCCTGCACTTCCTACCAACACCAACCCTGTTGATTTTATCTCCTAAATATATCTTCAATGGCTTCATCCTAGGCTAGGCTACATATTTATCTTGCATAATAGTGCAAAATAGTCTCCTAACTGGTTTTCTTGTGTCTTCCCTTTCTAGCCTCCAATAAGCCTCCACAATACAGTCAAGTGAATCATTTCAAAATACAAATCTCATACCCTTCTTTAAATATTTTCCCACTGGTATCTGGGGCCCCAAGGCAAGAATGACAGAGGCAACTACTTAGAAATCAGGGTCCATGATCAAAGGAACAACAGCAATGTCAACTAAGAAGGCATTTTCAGCAAATCTCCCTAGAAGCCCTCCATGCTCCAGCCATGCCAAGTTATTCACCTTTCCAGAATATAATGCTGTCTCTGAGATTCTTTGCTTCTAAATGAACTTTTTGCACTTTGTCTGATAAACTCATACTTTTCCTTTAGACCTCTGTTCAACTCCTCTTGCCTCTTTTAGTCTTCTCTGGCTGTACCAAGACTGAGTTACTCAATCCATAGACCTTTGGGGTTCATGCTGTTGTTAGCCTTTTCCCACACCACAAAACAGTTCTAGTTTAAATATATGGCTATAGTCACCACTGGATCGTTAGCTACTTATGGGTAGAGAGCATTTATTCCTTTACTCAATTTTTCAAAAAATATTTTTGAATGTACATGTAACTCTAACATATGAAAGGCATACAATAGACACTCTGTAAGTATGTCCTGAATGAATTTTAGAAAAAAATTTTTTGTAATGTTGTTTGTCTTCTTTAGGGAAAAAAAGGTAACTGATGGTGTTTTTATCACCATTGTTGATTTTTCTGTCTTTTGGATTTTTTTTATTTTTTTATTTATTTATTTTAATTTCAGCATATTATGGGGGTACAAATATTACATCTTTTGGGTTTTTGAGTTTTGTTTTTTAATCTTTAGCATCTAGCACAATGCCTGGCACATACTAGGTGTCATATGAATATTTTCTGAATAGATGAAAAAATCCCTGGAAAACCCTTCCCATATTTCTGCAAGGTAAATTCCAACTCATGGTTCACTTTTTTAAGAAAACATTACTCAGCTCCCTCAGACATTTTAACAGCCCCTCTGTTAGCCTTCCAGAGCAAATGTGCATACCCTTACAATACTACCTAGTTGCATTTTAAAATCTTTTTGAGCATCTGTTTCTTTACACCAGAGTATGAGCTCTTGATATTGTGTCTGGTTGGCCCAGCATAATGAATAAATGAATGCATGAAGAACTACAATGAAATACTATATCTGAAAGTATACAAGAAGGGCCCATTAATTTTGAATCAAAGGACAAAAGTTTAGGTTTTTGGAGAAAATGGTATTGGTGTTGAAAGATGAATGAGATAAATAAAATACAATTTCAGGAGTCACATGAGGGACAGAGACAAGGGTAGGCAGTTCAGGGAGAGGACAGCATAACTCAGTAGGGTCTGATGGTGCAAGTGTAGGGGCTGACAGCAGGGTCTGGACCGCCAGGGGAGTGGAGGATTTGGAGATGCTACAGAGATGGTGCAAGAAAGGGGCTGAAGCCAGGTTTTGAAAGGCTAATGCCAAGCTTAGAAACTCTTGTCACAGGGAAAATTTAAATGTGGATTAAGAACACAGCATGCCGTAAAACATTAAATCTGATAAGGGCAGAAAGTGGTCACTGAATTTGGTGAACAGAATGTGGGAGCTTTCAGGAGACTGTTTTCCTTGGATATCAGAGAAGATCAAGAATGCAAAGGTTTCACAATGAGTGGAAATAAAACAGAAGCAAAAAGAGTAGCTCAATCTGAGAATTTTCATAATGAAAGAAATTTTTAAAACAAGGACAAGAAATCAAAGTTGGTGAGAGAAGATTAGACCTATGAGTAAGTCTAAGAAAAAGAGGCCAATTAATGGAGATAATGTCAAGAAACAGATGAAAAAGAAAATACTACAAGTGGAAGGGTGATTCTTTGAAAGGAAGATGGATATTTCTCCTTTAATGACAGAATGTGTAACCTTAAAATCATCAGCATATTATGCTTCTTTGGCTCTCTTTAATAGAGTGCATGTGGCAATAATAAATATTAGCAACAAATAGCATTTAATTGTATTTTATTTATCTCTTAAATGGATAAAGACTGCATTATTTTAGAAGGGGAACAAAGCTAGGCAGTACTGGATGAGAGATGGTCACTAAATTTTCTTGTGATTCTAAATTTCTCTGCCTATAAGGCTCTTCTCCTGACAGTCTTCAGTGTGAGAGATGTGGGAAGAAGGGTGCTCATTCACCGTACGCTTTAATGAACAATGCTAGCAGATGTCTCCAGCTTTATGTCTCTAAAAATGTCTTCTACAGAGAGAAAAAGATCACAGTTAAAAAATCGTGAACGAATTTGATTTCTTGCTACGGTGTATTTTACACATTCCAAAGTTCAATGGCTGGCATACAGCGTTGGAAAACTGTTAAATGAACTTGCTATATGCAATTAAAACTTGGTTTCAAGTCCATGTACTTTTTTTGTTTCTAGAAGAAATCAGCAGGATGATAGTTCCCACATCCAGATCATTCAGTACTCTGAAGGTACTGTCACATACAAAATCAAAACATAAAATCCTCTTAAACTGTCCTGCAAAGCAGTAAGCTAGTTGTATTTCTGTTAATGTAGTAGCTAAATTAAAAATTAGAAAAATGAATTCTTGAAAAACCAAATCAATTATTCTACGTAACCTGCTGCATAATTGCTGTGTATACTGATATCTTAAACTAAAAGAAAATTTCAATACATCCTTACAACTGCACCATGAAAACTATTGTAATTTTTCTTTACTTTTACTTTCAAAAATAAATTTAATACTGTTATTACCTATTATAAAAATTATCTAAAATAAAATGTGAGTTTCAACAACATACTCAGCTTACTTTGAATTATCTCTAGTTTTACATTTTCCTCAGCTTAAATCATCCTGCTTCTCTATTTCCAACCTCTAATTCATTTTTTGTTTATGAATATAGACACAGACACATCCCACACAGATACAGATCCATCCCATAGGCTCTTTAAAATGAGTTCAGTCGTTCTTCGGCAGGAATTTTTTTTTAACCTACATCATGTGAATAAAAAAAAAAAAGGTTGACCTAATTGTGTTTTGGAGCATGCAATCTTCTAGCCATATTTGCAATGTCTCTTTTTAAATGCTAGTGTTCTCCCTACTCTACCTTTAAACGTTTTAGGGAAGACACACTAGAAAAAAAAGGGGGGGGCATCAAGTGCTGTGTAGGCTGCTGGCAGTGGTGTGGGATTTTTTTTTTCGTTTGTTTTGGTTTTTCTTCTTTTTTTTATTTTTTTTATTTCAGCATATTATGGGGGTACAAATATTATGGTTACGTGTATTGCCCATGCCCCCCTCCCCCTCGAAGCAGAGCTTCAAGCGTGACCATCCCCCAAACATTGCACATCTCACTCATTATGTTTGTATATACCCATCCCCTCCTCCCTACGGCCATACCACCTTGAATGCGCCCGACCTCATCTGATTTTTATATTTATATATCTGTGTGTGTCTAATTACATAAATCTTTCCTCCAAATTATTATATAAATAGTTATAAAGCAGAAACAAAATGAGGGACATTTTAATTTAAAATGACTGGGCTATTTTATGCTTATGTGGAAGTTTCTTTTTGTAATTCTGTGAAATTTTAGTTATAGTCTTCTATACTCTTCAATCAGTTTTTTGAAAAAATCTTGTTTCCTTTTCCTAATTTATTTTCAATTACAATTGTTATTTACAGTGTTTCTACAATGTTGCCTAAAATTATTTCTGACATCAGTTATGATTTATATCATGTCTTCTGTAACTACTATTTTTTTGTTTTACTGGTCCAAAGTGCAGAACAGTAACTTTGCTCTACAAAATAAAGGAAAATAGGAATAAGTAGTTTTGTTAAAATTCTTCAGGTTTTCAATAATTCAAAACTGTTATGAGAGCCATTGTCCTTCAACCTTGGTATTTAAAAACAAAGAAAACCTAAGTTTCACTTCCCTCTGTTTACAAAATAAAATGCTTCAAACCTGGCAAATCCAAAAGAGAGTTGATCTTAGGTTAATTATATCTTAGTGAAAGGTATTAATAGAAGTCTGTTTTAATAACTGTGTACTTTTCAAGATAAAAGAAGCATGCTGCTATTTAAACATACGTACTGAAATGTACACTATTAGATTTTTCTCTAGGATACTAGCCTCAAAAATCCTTTTTCACTTTTTCTTCATGAAAATTCTGGCAAAGTGCTGACTCAAGTATGTAGGAATCATTAGAGACCTCCTGCTCATTTCAGTATTTTGTTAGATCTAGTGGCCAAGCCATATCCATCACAATAGAAAATTGTATGAAAAGTTCCATGCATTTAGTTCCAGAGTTTCCACTACACTTACCGGTTCCTATCCTACACAGACTGTTGTACTGACAGTCACCTGACATCTATGAAGTGTTACTGCTCTCCTCTTCAGAAGTCTCTATCCATTGCTGCCTCACCCTGAACCCAGCCACCCATCGTTCTTCACCTGAAGAAAGAACCCAACAATTACTTACCAGCATTTTAGGAACTATTCACAATAATTTAACCTTATAGACAAAACAACCATGATTTTAATGTGGTTTTATGTGCTTAATACTTTAAAAAAACTGAAATTTATGAAGATAAGTATAGTATCAGGAACGTAAATCAGGCCTTAAATATAAAGTTCTCACAGAAATAAAATAATTGCAGATCGTGACATTAATTTCCATCATCCAGATATATCAAGTGCCAAAACATAAAGAAAGAAATATTTTTTATGATGTTAGGTATGATTTTAGGTTAGTTCACGACTATGAAATGCTTTAGAAACAAAAGGTTGTCCTATTATAAGATGGTGAATTAAAAGCCCCAATATTTCTTTCTTTTATTTTATTTTTTATTCCTTTTTTTATTTTTATGAGACAATCTTACTCTCCTGCCCTGGCTAGAGTGCGATGGCGTCAGCCTAGCTCATTAGGTGAGATGAGTGTGTGAGCCACCGCACCCGGCCTGATTGTCTTTTTTATTTGTTTTGAGATCTTCCTTGTTCTTGGAATGATGAGTGATTTTATATTTAAAATCAGA
>CAUYPO010058448.1:0-11469 GCA_963574435.1 Cheirogaleus major | reverse complement strand
CACCTTATGCCAGTGACAGTGGCTCAGGGACTGCATGGCTTTCACCAGCTGAGCCACTGCAGAGCAGCGTTTGAGCTGTTCTCCTTGGATGCTCACATGATCCCAGCGAGGATGCATAATTGCACTAGTTAGTTCAATCTTCCCTCAACTCTACAAGGACAATTTTTTTCTCTCAGGGAGGCTTTCATTTCTTGTCATAATCAGGTCTGCTGGGAGACTACTTGGCATCCCTCTAGAGGCATTTGTTTTTCTGTCTGCTACTACGATCTGTGCTGTCAAAGCCGGGCACGGTGGCGTGCTCCCAGTTCAAGGGGCGTGAGGGTTCCTTGAGCCCAGGAGTTGGAGTCCAGCCTGGGCAACATAGTAAGACACTGCCTCTAAAATGATAATACTAATAATGAAATATGTGCTTTCGTTGTTCTGTAGCTTTCCTATGATGTGTCCAGATATGCTTGCTGAATTTGGTACACCACGTGTTTCTTTAATCCTGGAAATGTACATGTCATTTCCCTTTGACTTTAATTTTCTCAAGATTTGCTCATTTTGTAGTTTCAGGACTCCTGTGTCGGGTACTTTACACCCTCATAGGCCATGCCTAGTGTCTCTCTCACTCCCTTTAATCTTTTCTCCATTTTTGCCTATCTTGAAGACACTCTGTATAATTTGTTTCAACCATCCTACATGACATTAATTCCCCATCCACCAGTGTCTTATCTGTCATTTAAAATTACATTATTCCGTGTCCAGAAATTATGTTTTCCATTACTGGAAATCAAACTGCACTCCTTCTGTTATTCAGGTTTTTTTCTGATACTCTTTCCATCCCCTTTGTAAAGTAAGTATACCATACACTGTTTTCAATAGTTTGCGTCACATAACGCGACTTTGGAGATATACTTCTGGGATTACTATTTGTCCACACAGTAACTTTTTGAAATATGGGCAAGTTTGGGAGGTCTTTATTTGTGCAAATCTTGTTAAAGCCTCCTTTGAGTGTAGGCCCTGGCAGAGAGATCTGGACATGCATTTGCCATATGTCTCTTTTCTATTATTAATAAAGGGGATCATGCTTAGGCTATTAATTTGAACACCAAGGCTACACAAGTTTGGTCTTGGGATTAGAAAATCTCCAGGAGACATTTCTTCCCACTCAGAGTTAGGGGCAAAGGACAGAATTTTCTTTGTCATCTCTCTTCCCCAGTAAGCAAAAGTCTAGCTTTATCCTGATGGTGCAGTAATTCAAGAATCTGGAATTATACTAAGGTCTCAGTTGTCTACTAATTTCTGACACATTTCAGACACAGCTGAGCATTTAAAACAAAATATATTGTAATTTTGTCAAATATCTGCTTCGTGGTTGGAATTGGAGAATTTTCATATTTTCTGTTTTAAATAGTGTCTGAATGAGAAGTGGAAGTGACCCTTACCGAACAAACTAAAGGAGGATCACTCAGCGCTATTCAGCTGATGTCTGAGTAGCTCTGGGACAATCGAGACCACGTTCATTCACATGTCTGGTGTATGGGAGGGCCTAGTTGGACTGCTGGACTCAGGGGGACCCCTGTACTTCTCCATAACTCACAGAGCCTCTCCAGGAGATGTCTCCAACAAGATAGGCAGACTGCTTATATGGCAACCCAGAGCTCTCAAACAGCAAGGCAGAAGCCACCAGTCCTCTTAAGGTTAGCCCTGGAACATGTTTAACATCACTTCCACCATTCTTCATGGGTGAAAGCCACCACGACCCTGCCTGAAATCAAGAGGAGGGGAAATCAGACAATACTTCTTGATGGGCGGAGTGACAAAGAATAAGTAGCCTTCCTGAATCTGAGGCTCCATTCATCAAACACACACTTCCTGAGATGCTACTGGCTGCCACATATATGGCATTTCCATAGAAAGTACTCTCTGGTGGATTCTGCCAGTGTCATACACTATAGAATGGTATTATGGTTTAATTTTCCAGAGTAGGGTGATCTCTCCCATTTAGTAAGTCTCTACACTCTGCAACATAACATTTAACCTGAAATGGCCTGAAGGTTCTAACCATTATCAACCTTCTCACCCACAGGTGAGCGCCTCGATTACAGATAGAGAGAGACTGATAGACAGAAAGCAAACCCGTAGAGTGAGTACCTGTTTTAAGGAGGTAGGCCAGAGCCTGGTCCCAATATCTGATCTTCCTGATTAAAATCCACGAAATTGTCCCCATATTCCTTGTGAACCTCTACAGTAAAGAGTCCCCTAACACCTGGCACTTTCATTGCCATACATTTCCATCCATTGTTCTTACATAAGTGCATATCCACAGCGTCCAAAAAGGAGCAGCTGTGAGAACATAGGCAGAATGTAGGTGAATGGAAAGGTGGAGCAGCTTCTCCCCATATTTAACATCTCATGCTGTGGGCATCTGGTTAAGGGAAACAGTTGTTAATATATTCTCATTTGAATTAATCTCCAAATGGCGATTGAGGTGGCTGAAGAAACTCAATGCTTCCTTTCATACTCTTTAACATATTTCCTGTCCAGCAGGTTAATGTAGAGAACTATGGTTTCTATGATGCTCTGATATACTGAAGCACTGGTGGGTTGACACTTTGTCTGATGCAACAGACACTGGAGTGAGATTCAAGAAGTCAACACAGGTCTTGATGGCAAATTTAACACCAAACCTCCAGGACCATGGACAAGGTTCTCACTGCTCAGGGGAGATCCCATCTTGAAAAGAATGCTTAGTTCCCAGAGTGGAGAGAATTCAGTATGCCACCCTACTCAATTTCACAAGCAAATCTGAATATGTTTTACACATTTTATTGATAAATAAAAAGTACTTATTCCTAATACAAAATTACCGTTGGTATACGACAAAATATTGGATTGAAAATCATATCCCCTCAAAAGACCTATGGTACCTAAATTTCAACCATCAAAGGTATACATTATGCACACTTACCTGTGTATGAAAGGATCTTGAAAGCAGAGGAAGTGTCATTATGCACAGGTAGCAGGATTTCACAAGGATCTTGGGGCAACAAAAGAGGCATTAAGGAGCAGGACTTTCCGATCACATGCCTCAGATAGACACAGGGCACCATGCCAGGACTGGATTGATGAGCCGGTGAAGAGGAGTCTGGGTATTCTCACACTCCCACTAATGTCCTCCTCAGGGGTCCACCAAAACCAACTGGTGATTCTTCGTTTGTTTTTAAAGTCCTTCCTCATGAGCAGAAAGAGTAAATTTCTACTTTCCAACATACTCCTTCCCACCCCACCCTCATCCTCTGTTCTCAGATACCCTAGGGGTGCTGGGCCAGATCAAAGCAGGGGAAGGTGCCGCTGGCTCAGGAATCAGGACTGATTCCATTATACTGGCCACTGCACGGGGGCAGGATTTTCATCCTGTGAAGTTAATGTGATGAGTTTTATTTTGTCCGGCACACATGCTTGGAGGTGAAAAAATAAAAGATCTCCAAATGGCTTGAGGAAAGAAATGATTGAGAGGGAAGTTACTTATTGAATACTTCTCATACGTGGTTAAAGCTCTGGATTCATACCCTTAAATCAGCACCATTAAAAGCAAAAAGAAGAACAATTAAAGTAAGGAATTAACAAGAAACAAAGAAACACAGCAATTTCCTATTCAATCAGCAAGACAGGGCACCCAGGAGGGCTCTTACTGGTTCATCCCCAGTCACTTCCATACACTGTGGGCCAATGGCTGTGGCTCAGCAGCTGCGGGTCCTTCATTGGTTAAGACCCTAGAGAGTGAGCTTGGGCTTCTCTCATTGGATGCTCCCATCATCCCAGCGATGCATACTCACAGGTGTTTAAGTTTGGTGCTTTAAAAAATGAAAGGTTTTAGTCTGGAAAGTAACAGAATCTGATAAATCTGAATGACTTAGAGCAGTAATTTCAGTTTCTAGGCAGCTTCAAATAAGTATTGTTTCTCTTAATGTTTGATTTAGGTGTTTCTCTGTGGTATTTGTGTCCACTATTAAGTGTTTAAATGCATTCTCTAATATGGCCACGTGAAAAACGTTTGATTTCCATATATTTGTGTATTAACATTATTTTCTATTGTTTCATTCTCATAATTTGTTACCCAATAAAGTGATATCCCTTTGTTTGTTTAGTAACAGGCACTAGTTAATGACAGCTCACGTCGTGTCTATTTTCGTCATTCACTCAGTACATCAGAGTGAATAATCTGATGTACTCTTTCCCCTTTTTCCTCTTCAACATCAAATGCCATTTCCCCCCTCATATTGCCAGTCAGCCCTGCCCTTCAGGATTCATTGCACAGCACCATTATGGCACACTTTTAACATTGATTCCCTAACGCTCTTATTTACTTTCATTACTTACAAATGAAAAATAATGTTCCAATTTATTTGACTTCTTAAAATAACTTCTCACGTAATACAATATGTATGAGACCAGAATGCAAGAATAAGTTTGAACAGCCAATTGTATGTCATATTGACAAATATTAGCATTTTCAAGCACCATCTAAGAGCAAGAAAGAAATTAAGTGACTTTGTGAAATGCAGAAAGAATTGGTCCACGATTCTGTTTATAGAGAGGCTCATGACTCTAAATATACCTGTTGCCTTTGTATGTGTAAAGCCATCTGCAGGCATCAACCAGGAAGATTTATATTCACGTGATTTTGTGGTAGCCTTTCTTGATCTCCTTGTAGAGCAACCGATTTTTGATAAATCTTTTAATGTGATCTTTGTAATATTACAAAATAATGATAATCCTGAAGAGAAGTCTCAGTTTGTACTAAGCCCTGACTCTAAGGAATCCGAGAACAGTTTTGGAGGTAAACTGACCCATAAGAGTTCTTCAGCATTGGATGGAACAAATGATAAATTCATTCACCCTCCTCTATCAGCCATTGGCCTCTTTCCCACCTGCACTGCTCAGGGAAGCTTCTCAAGCTACTTCCCCAGCCCCTTTCTTTCTTTTGAGCATGAGTGGTGTCTCTGTGGACATTCCTATTGCCCTTCTATGGGATCAAGATGTGGTTTAACTTTTGGTGATTATCCAGTGTGGATTTCATTTGTTTGGCTGCAAATGACATCATTTGAAGGGTTCTTGCAGACAATCTTATAAAAGGGGTAGTTAAACTTATTTTAAAAGTGCAAGGAAAACGCATAACTAAATGGACCAAATGTTGAGCTTTAGAGAAAATCCTAATAAATTCCAAGAATGCATTCACGGAGTACATTCCCTTTCCTCGGAGACAAAAAGAGAAGATATCAATATTTTTAAATGGAGATTCTCTGTTTTGAAATCAAGAAAAACATGTATATACCAAGAAAACCAACAGAAAGCATTAGGATCCGGAAGAAAACAGGTGGAAATTAAAACATCTTACCATTAACATCAATAGTAACATTCAAATCACTGGAGCAAAAAGGAGCCATTCTAGTTCTCTTCATTGCTGACCTTCCTCCTATTTTGCTTGGATGCAAGGAGCAAAATGCATGTCCCCTTGCTGCTTTGGAATCACATTTTTAAATCACTGTAATAAAAATACCAAGCAAGGCAACAGGCGAAGAATTAACTGTTTCTTGTCAACCTGCAGGCTGAGTTTCACGTGAAGGGGTTAAGTGCTTTAGAACTAGCTCCCTAACACTTCAGCCAATGACCCTGGCTCAGAGGCTATAGGTCTCTCAATGGCTGAGGCAGTGCAGACTGGCACTTGTGCTTTTCTCATTGGAGAGTCCCAGCACTCATGCATAATTACATAATGTAAAGTTTTAATTTTAAAAGCAAGATATTATAGACTATAAAAACCAAGAATTGGATAAATCAGAACCAAACGGAAGAGTAATTTCAGGGTTTAGGGAGCTTGAGACAGATAATTTTTTTAAAAATTGATTTACCTATGTCTATTATGTGTTTCTGTCCTCATTGATACATTTAAATAAATCCCCTATATTGCATGAAATGAAAAGGTTTGACTGGGGATATTCTGATACTCACATATGGTTTTACCCTTTATCTTTTACCATAACACACACACAAATCAATTCTCTGGAAAATTCCACCATACACTTGTGGAAGATAAAGAATGAAAATGTAAATCACATTATCACCAGAATAATTGTGACCTGAATGATCTTTATAAAGGGAAATCTGGAACTATAATTGATGAAATGACCATTTAGTAAAGCAACTAATTGCAGAATCAGTAAACGAAATTCATTATTTTCATTCGAACAAATTGCATAAGAGATATAAATTACAGCAGAGCTGACTGAAAGTTGGTCTTGCTAATAATCTGTCTAACACAGAATAATAAGCTATCAAGCAGTCAGAGAAATAAACTAAAGTAAGAGAAAATAATAAAATAAAGTAACAGAAATAAACTCACAACACAACTACCTTTCTTTAATTAAAACACGTGTGTCCTAACTTGTTATTTCTGAGTTCTTTCTCAGCCTTGAAAAAGTTCCTGAGTGGACAGTAGGAATTCGAACTTTCCTTGCTTCATTAACAAGAGACAGTACCACATGCCTCCTGCTATAAAGAAAGAAGAATCTGATTTCTGCTATTAATCTGATATGTAAGGAACAGAAAAAAACAACACAGCAGATACATAGCTGCTCTTGTTATCAGTGTCCTGAAACAAAGAGGGGAAAAAAGCCATTTCTACCCTGTAAAAGCACCAAACAACTTTCCTCACTGCCTGACATTTTATCCGCCCTCTGAGTGTCGTGTCCACTCTCTTTCTCTCTCTCTCTCTGACTCTCTCTATATATATTTATTTCTCTCTCTCTCTCTTTCTTTCCTTTTTCTTAGGAAAATAAATAAACTTTTACTTGTGTATATCCTAATCACTGTCTGAGAATTCTTTCTACCCTGGAGTATGCACTTCACACACCAACATTTACAGGCCCAAATAGGGAGGAGAAACTAAGTCACTCAGTCCCTTGTCTGCCTCCGTAGGAGGAGATCACTTCTTGGCTTCTGCCTTGAGACTCCTCCCTCCTCTGCCATACAGCTCCCAGGACTTCGTTGTTGGTGCCCTCATTCAGAATTTTGTAAGTGTCTTGGTCTCTGCAAACTCTGCCAATGGTCATGTGCACAGGGTTGCAAGTTGTACTTTTCTGCTTTGGTCAAGGGAAAACCCAGTCTACCACTCAGGAAGGTACCTTGAAGGAACGCTTCCTAACCAACCTTCACCCGTGGGTAACTTGGACGGTGTTATGCCGGCTAACAAAACCCACTGGTCTTCACCCAGGCCTAGGGATGCCTGGCTTTGGGAAAGATTTCTAGGTCTCGGTGTGAAACAGAACTTGGGGACCCCTGTTTTCTGGACAGATCTCTAGGACTTGGTCTGAGTCTGATTTTGGGATGGCGGATGTCTGATCAGAATTCCAAAGGTCATCTCAGTTGGGGATGTTCTTTCAGACTTCTTCTGTTTTCAACATATGACCATCGCTAAAACGTCCTTTTATCTTTCATAGGTGTCATCAGGGGCAATATTATATTATATGACATGGAAACCGGGCCTGAGAACAGATCCCTTAATCAAAATGCTATTCTGCCACTCAACCTTTTGTTACCACTGGAATAAGGGGGTCTGAAGTTTGTCATGTTCAGCTGTTTTTTGAAACTTGCTAGAAATCCTAATCTTCACTCTGCCTGGCACATGTTACTTTTTATTCCTGTTTCTCTCACTTTGATCACTTTCCAGATAAGGTTTCTTTCTCAGCTCCTCCTGTTCCCCCTCCTCCTCCTCCTCCTCCTCCTCCTGTACCCCCTCCTTCTCCTCCTTCTTCTTCTCCATCTCCACTGCTCTTGCATTTCTGCACTTGCCAAAGACAGCTGGGCTCCTTCCGTGCCTTTATACCAACTCAATTTTTAAGAGGCAGCAGGGTCAGAAGACATTGTAAATTGCTCAGAGCCAGGATCAAAATCCAATCTTTTTCCTTTCAAGACCATACCCTTTACTACTTACATCCTGACACCCGGGAGGGACAATCCATGTTAGCAATGCACTTCACCTCCCCATTGCCCCCCGATATTCGACATAAACTCCCAAAGGTTGAAAAGGGACCTGAT
The DNA here is from genome assembly GCA_963574435.1 of Cheirogaleus major. Classification (NCBI taxonomy): domain Eukaryota; kingdom Metazoa; phylum Chordata; class Mammalia; order Primates; family Cheirogaleidae; genus Cheirogaleus; species Cheirogaleus major. The sequence goes on along the minus strand of CAUYPO010058448.1, from coordinate 3,390 downwards.
GCCACAAGCGCAATTTTTAAATCTGTCCTTCAAGGTCTTTGATAACCAGGATGGAGAGAGGCAAGAGGAAAGAGTGGACGTGGGCTGACAGCAAGGACCCAATAACAGAAAAAGCTTTTCAAATGGTGGGTACCAATAGGAAAGGTTTTACAGAGACAGAGTTGCTGAAGGGGCCCTGGCAAGAAGACATCAAGACCACACCCTTCTAGGAGACCTGAGATCTGCCTCTACTATAACCCCTTGAGTAGGAAAAGTCCCAGGGAGTGGAGCTCATCGAGACTGTGCTCTATATACTAAAGGGAGGGGCACTAGTGGAGTGAGTGCTCTCTCCTTAAGACAGGAGACCTCAATCCCTTTCTAGAATAAAAAGCCCTCCCAGGAGCTGGCATCCTCCACACCCACAAATCCTCTAGAACTACTTCAGTCTAATGGATATGTCTGGCTTCAGACAGGTTCAACTTCACCACACTGGGATGGCTAAGCATTAGGTAACTCTCTCTGTGTGTTACAGGTAAAGAAAATGATTTCATTTAGCACTGGAGCCACTTACACTGCTCTCCCTGAATTTTTGGGACCTCTGTTTCCCTCTCCTATCTCCATCATCGGAGTGGAAGGTGAAATACAACCCCCTGTGTATTAGACAGCTTCGCTGCAGACTGGGAAATGAAGTCTTTGTCCATTCCTTTTTGTGCTTCCCAATTGCCTTATCCCAGACTGAAAAAACATTATGGCTAAAAGACACCTAACTCCTTTAACACCATAGGCTTCCTTTTTCAGGCTCTTAGAAAAAGACTTAACTGGGATGGGATCTCCTTTCAAAATAGAAAGTTAGAAAAAAAATTCAAAGAAAAAGGAACTGGTATGTAGGGGAGAGAAAGACATAAAGAAAGGCAAGAATATGAAAATACATTTTTGGTAAGGAAGTTTAAAAGGAAAGAGGACAATTTGTATAGGATGAAAACATGTATGAAAATGTCATAAAAATAACTGATGGTTTAAGAAAGAAAATTTGGGACAAACACAGAAATTCCAAACATGTCGAAGACAGTAATACTGCTCATTCTCTTACTTGTTTTCCAGAATTATAGCCAGTGTTAAATAATATAAGAAAGTTTATCCAATGTGCCCAGGACTTAACAAATACTAAATCCTGCCTAGCCAGACCGTATTGACTCCTGTAAGGGTTCATTTCAAGGGCTGAATTTAATAAACATCTGATTTCCTTCTCATCTTTCTCCTCAATTTCTCCACCCCCACCTGTCACCTACCTGCCAACAGTAAAACAGACTCCAAAATTGCTTAAAGCGACCACAACATTTACAGCCTAGAGACTAGATTTTACTCAAGTATTTCTCAAGACAAACTGGGCCCCGTCAAACTTAGAGAAAGGTCTTTTAAATAATTTTCACTACTATTGCTAAGCTTCTGCAAATTGCATCTTGGATTCACACCTCTCTACATTCACATTTCAAGGTGCAAACATACACACCTTCCAGAAACTGCTTGCACCCACGGCTACTCCCTGAGCGTCCACTGGCTTATACCTGCCAGCAAATCAACAACAGACTCTGATTCACTCAACAGAAGCCGCAAACCCTGAGCTTTAATATGCTGTGGTATATAAGACATCTTATTTTCCTTGTCCTCCTTCTTATACTTGGAAGTACCTAACTCCCATACCTGGCCTATCCCCCTTTTCCCCATGCTGGGAAAAGATTGTTGTTTCTTTATGAACAGGTAGGAAAAAATACAAACTAATATTCAAAACATTCTAAAAAGGGCTAATAAACCTTATGAACAAATAAGTTCTGGAGGATTTGACTGATAAGATTTTAAATCCAATGTGTCGCCATGTTGTCTTGGTTAGCTCATTTATTATGGCCTCTGGTGCTTTTGCTTTTAACTTTAATTTTACATTCCTACATTCTCTGTTCTCTGATGACATTCATGCAAAGCCAAATTGAAGCTCCAGCTGTTTGTCTTTAGGAAAAATCTTATTTTGCCTCTAGCCTTACTTTCAAGCCTGTCCGTTCATTGCCAACCATCTCTTTTCATAATGCTAATAAACTCTCTATCAGGCAAAGACATATCCACCTCCATGTCCACCAGGAAGCAACTCCAGAAGATGACACCTCCACCCATATTCCCCAGATTTTGAGTTCACTAAATAGAATTTCTTTTACCAAATACAGTGAAAAATGAAAGGTTGTCTTATTAATAATCTGCCTAACACAGGAAAATAAGCTATCAATCAGAAAGTAAGAGAAATAAACTCAACACCACTACCATTTGCTTAAACACACGTGGCCTAACTTGTTATCTCTCAGTTCTTCCTTAGCCTCAGAAAATATTCTGAGAGGCAGTAGGAGTGAAAACTTCCCCTGCTTCCTCAAGAAGAGACAAAACCAGATGACTCCCACTATCAAGAGGAAAAGAGAAACTAATTTCTCCAATCAATCTGGTATGTGAGAAACAAAGAAAACCAACAAAGAAGATTGACAGCTGGTTTTGTTTCAGTCTCCTGCAACAGAGGGGGAAGAGACTCCATTCCTACCCTATAAGTGCATCAGACAAATTTCCTCTCTGCTGTACATTTCTTTCCTCCCTCTGTGTGTCATGGCCACTCTGCCTCTCTGTCTCTGTCTCTCTCTCTGTCCCTATCTTTCTTCTTTCTTAGGAAAATAAATAAATTTTCCTTCTGTATATCCTAATCACTCTCTGACAATCCTTTCCTGCACCCCTCCCCCCACGGATTTCACACCCTAACAATCAGAATGGTTAATACAGTGTTTCCCCGAAAATAAGACCTACCCATAAAATAAGCCCTAGCAGGATTTCTAAGCATTTGCGAAATAAAAGCCCTACCCTGAAAATAAGACCTAGTGATGGGCGTGGCTACGCAGCGTATCTGCACAACGCACCCATTTCCTCCCGGAGCCTTAAAGAAGACCAGCAGCCCTTCTCCTCTGCCCCATTGTGAGAGCTACTATCCCAGAGGTGAGCGGAAAGGTGCAGGCAGCCCCACTAACAAGGTCGGCTCCCCCTGTCAGGTCCCGGCCCACAAAATTAACAGGGCACCAACTACCACCTACCACTAAACTGCAACAGGTCCGACCCCCCCCCCCCAGGCTCCCCTGCTCGCCCCATCCCCACCCCACCCCACCCCACCCCACCCTTCCCCCAGCAGTGCTACAGCTCTTTCAACTGAGGTGGCTCTTAAAAGAGCCTTTGGGTTTCGGTGCTCAGGCCATCCTGAGGCGGCTCACTTGCGGCGCGTGTATCTGACCAGGGCCTTGTTGCCCTCGGACATGGCGTGCTTGCCGATGTCCCCGGGCAGCACGAGGCGCGCGGCCGTCTGGATCTCTCTGGAGGTGATGGTCGAGCGCTTGG
>CAUYPO010058447.1:0-25510 GCA_963574435.1 Cheirogaleus major | reverse complement strand
TGTTCTTTTTTAATTTATTTAGTTAATATTGTCCATACATGATGTTTAATAGAGGTGGTATAAGCACCCTTGCTTTGTCCTAGTACTATTCAGCTTTAAGAAACAATGGTGATATAGCACCTCTTGTATATTCCTGGATACAGCTGGAACCCATTCTACCAAGTGAAGTGTCTCAAGAATGGAAAAACAAGCACCACATGTACTCACCAGCAAATTGGTATTAACGGATCAACACCTAAGTGGACATATAGGAATAACATTTGTCGGGTGTCGGGCAGGTGGGAGGAGGGAGGAGGGAGGAGGGGATGGGTATATACAAACATAATGAGTGAGATGTGCAACGTTTAGGGAATGGTCATGCTTGAGGCTCTGCCTCGAGGGGGGGGGCATGGGCAATATACATAACTGTAATATTTGTACCCCCATAATATGCTGAAATAAAAAAATAAATAAAAATAAATAAATAAAAGGGATAAGTCTAAGGTTTTACCATTAAGTATAATAATTACTGTAAATTTTAGCCAAATGTCTGGGGAAACTTCCTCGTATTACTAGTACTGCTAGTAGTTTGCTATCAATTTTGAATCAAAATTAAGAGTAGAATTTTATAAAATGCTTTTTCTCTGTGGAGATAATTATATTATAATATGATAGCTTAAAGTAGATCACATTAATAGATTTTCTAAAATTAGTACATCCTTTATTACTGACTAGACTCAATCATAAAAGGTGTTTCATGACTTGATTCACTTGATGCATTTCATTAGTGTTTTTGCATATGTGCTTGTAAGTTTAATTAACCAATAATTTTGCTGATTCTGTCATTGCCCAGATTTAATACCAGTTTTTCTAGTATCATAAAATGAGTTGCAATTTTTTTCTTCATAATCTGGAACAATTTGTATAAGAAGGAATTATTTATTCATTGAGGGTGTTTTTCTGTGAGTATGCATTGAAGTTCATGGGAATGAAAAACGACAAATAGTTTAAGCCATTGAGATTGTAGAGTTAATTTGTTACCAAAGCATGGATTATACTATTCTGATTAATTTTATAGTCAAATTCCAATTGAATTTCTGTTGTTATTTTTAATATGAGACTCTGTCCTTTAATTAATGGTTTGAATTTATAACATTTGCTGTGATTGTTCTTATATTTGGCCAATATAAGTTCAATATGAGACTTTCTTTTTACCATGTTTTCTTTGCCTGTTTTTTCCAACTTTCTGCCTTCCATTGGATTGTTAATGATTAACTTATTCCTCCCTTTTCACATTTTTCTTGTTTGGAGATTATTCATTCGATTTCATTATTTTAGTGATTGACCTTAAATTTTTACATGCTTAGTTCTCTAAATTTAACCAGTTTATCTCCACTTTAAAAAATTCAAAGGAAATTAGAAATTTTTAATTCAATCACTCTCAAATAGTTATTGTTTAGAATTTTTATTCTTATTTTAACTCTCCTCTATATTAGTAATTGTGATTTGTATTATTTAAACAATTCATCTAGCGGTCTAATTTTATCCAAAAGACAATTTAGTTACAAACCTAAATTTATCTAAAATTCTAAATTATTTATTTAGAAGTTTATAAGCAATTTCTTTGCTTATCATTACTTCTTATATCTTTGTCCTAGATTTATTTTTTTATCAAGAGAGCATCTATTAGTTGACCTTTCAATCAGAATCTATGAGTGATAAATTATCCCTTTTAAATGTCTTGATTTTGCATTAATACTTGAAACTGTTTCATTGGAACTTTAGAATTTTAGGCTAATGTGATTTTTTTCTCAGCTTTTTGAAGATATTATCCCATTGTCTTTCTATATTTTTGCTGAGAAGTAAGCTGTTATAAAATTTTAATTTTTTGTAAGTACTGAGTATTTTTTGTCTCTAAATTTTTCTTTTTAAATATTGTGCATTTTTACCATAATATATTTAGGTTTGGATTTTATTTATTTATTGGGTTCAAGATTCATTTTGCTTATTTAATTCAAGAATTCATGTCTTTCACCAATTCTGGAAAATTTTCAGCTATTATTTCTTTGAAATTTTCCTATTCCTAATTAACTCTTTTCTTTTCTATTGGAATTTTTATTCAATGTAAGTTGATATTCTCATTTTAGCCTCCCTGGTTCTTTTTTTGCATTGTCTAATTTTATCTTTCTCTTTTGCTTCCTAAATAATATGGTCGTTTCTAGCTTGCAGTTTATATATTATTTGTGAGTCCAGCTTTATTTGATGTGAAATTGTTTCAACAAGCTCTTGGTTGTATTAACAATCATATTTCTCATTTCTGTATGTTACTTGATTTCCCTTTAAAACTCCTATACTTTTTCTTGGTGTCTCTTTGCCTATAGGATTCTATTCTTTCCTTTGCACCTGAAATCATTTTTAAAATACTTATTTTGTATCTAGTGATGGGCACATAAAAGCCCTGACTTAAGCATTATAAAAAATATCCATGTAACAAAAATATATGCATTCCCTTGGTATTTTAAAATATTTAATAAAAAATTTTAAATACTTATTTTTGAACACCTTAGATTGCTTTATTTCATAAGTTTTTTGGGTACAAGCTCTCCTATTTGTTGTATCTTCTCTCTCACACTCATGACTTTCTTTTTCTTTTTCTCCCTCTTTTCCATGTGTATGTTCTGAGAGCACCAGGTTGTAGAAGGAGGTTTCTGGAGTGATTTTTAGTTTACATCTGCCAGTGCCCTCAGAGGCTTAATTGGTCCAGTATCCATTTTTATGTCAATTTTGGGAAGATTTTTACACCTCTAGTATAGTGTAAATTTGAAAATTACGCATACAGAGCATGGTTTTGGGATTTTGATTTCTAGGAATTATTTTTAAAAAACAGAATACTAGTCAGACACAGAAACCTACTTGTTTCCTGTGACTTTTCAGAGCTTGCGAGTATAATTTCTCTAATTTCGTTTTCATAAAGTGGGAAGATTTCCCATGGTTTAAGTCTCATTCTGGGATTACAGTTCCAACTCTGTGACTTTTCTGGAACTAAGACCCTGTCCTCTGCCCCTGCCTCTGTAGTATTAATACTATTCTGTTCTTTACTCATTGTGCTCATTTTAGATCTCTTATTTCTCTCATCTCTCATTTTAGATCTCATACCAAAGTGTTTCCTCATGTGCTTTGCTCATCTGACCTCAAGTTCTTGGGACCTTGGCATTTTGATGTCTTTCAGGGTCAGCCATAATTTTTCTTTAGTTTTGTTTAATTGTTCTATGTTACTCAGCATTTTTAAGTGTTTGGAATGATGTAGACATGTGTATTATTTAAGTCTACCATGTTGTGAAACTTGAAATTAGTCATTCTTATATGCATGTTTCATTTTTTTTGAATAATTATAAATTTACATAGAGTATACATTTGTACTGCCTTTTTCCTATTAATAAGGTTCTTGCCACATATGAAAAAAATCTCTTGCTAAAGTATTTATATTCTTTTAGTCTCCCTCCATCATTGTCTAAACAACATAGATTTGTTGTTTTATCACTAATATTTAGCATTGGGTAGTATATTGATTTTTTTTTGCTAAATTAAGAGATAATGTAGGACATAGATTTTCTGTATTCATATATTACAGTGATAATTTGCTAATAGGCTAATGAGCTGTATCATGTATGAATTCTATTAGAAAATCAAAAGAATAGCATTTAAAAAGGTTTCGGTGTCATAAAAAGAGGTCAGATGCCAAAAAAAGCAGTGTTTAAATAAATTAATTATGGCCTAGAATGTGATACATAAAGTGTGACTTTATGTATAATAAACTACTTCTACTTTTTGATGTTGATCTATTAACTTAGGTGCTGACTCTTGCTGTCATAGCTCACAGAGAGTAGAAATCCAGAATGTTAGATTGTTGACTCACAATGACAAATATGTCATGCTTAAGAAATCAATTCTCAGGTTTGATTATTACATTTTTTATATATATAAATGAATATTTGAAAATAATAATTATCAGATAGTTGTTAGGTTATTTTGGAATCAGATCAAGAAGAGATGTGTTTAACAACTTTGATACTTCAATTCCTTTAATAGGAATGTACTCATCCAAAGGAGTCATACTGACATTCATCTGACATTTGCTGTTCCTGGTTGATAGTACTCAGATAGTCATTTCTTATGTTTTCTCAATGGCTCTTCTGTATCTGTGTTTCTATTGCTAAATAATCTTGCTTAGGGTTGCCATCTACCTTTTTGAATTTTGTTCCTATCTTCAATAAAGTTCTGGCTAAGTTTTGTTAACATTGAAGGTATTTTCTACCCTTAACATGACTGACTTTGAAGTATTGCTGCTGCTATTACTATGTCTTTATCTACCACGGTTATTACTATAACTAGTTGCTAAGAGTTATTTAACTCTTCTTATTACTTAGGCACCATGCTACTTTTTTTGATGTTCATTCTCTCATTTAAACTTAGAAAAACCCTATGAAGTAGAAATTGTTATTATATTTATTTTGTTGATGCATAGAGTTCTAAATGACTTATCCAACTATCTAGTGAGAAAGTAAGAAAGAATCAGAGTTTTTAAAGAGTATTTAAGCAAGTATATTTACTCTAGAGCAGTGGTCCCCAACGTTTTTAGCACCAGGGACTCGTTTGATGGAAGACAATTTTTCCATGGATTGGGGCAGGAGGATGGTTTCAGGATGATTCAAGCATGTTACATTTATTGTGCAGTTAAACCTCTCTGCTAATGATAATCTGTATTTGCACCTGCTCCCGAATACTGGCATCACTGCCTCAGCCCCATCTCAAATCATCAGGCATTGGATTCTCATAAGGAGCACACAACCTAGATCCCTTGCATGTGCTATTTACAGTAGGGTTTGTGCTCCTATGAAAATCTAATGCCGATGCTGATCTGACAAGAGGCAGAGCTTTTATGCGGTGATGCAAGCGATGGGGAGTGGCTATAAATACAGATGATGCTTTGCTCACTTGCTCGCAGATCACCTCCTGGTCTGCAGCCTGGGGGTCAGGGACCGCAGTTCTAGAGCACTGCTATCCTGGTCTTCTCAATCTTCTTTGTAACACCAAATTATAATATATTAGCTCAGGATTGTAGTGATCATCCCTACTTTATATGTGAGGAAACAGATCTAAAAGGTTGTATTTTTTCTAAAACCAATTAATTACCATCCAAGCTAGGACTGGAATCATAATTTCAGACTATTAGTTCTGGGATATTTCCAATGTTATTTTCCCCCTCTCATTTCCCTTCCACGCTCCCCTTCTTAATATGTGAACCATTTAATTTACAGAATTGCCTGGAGAGATCACTCATGAAATGATTATAGTTACATATTGATTAATGTTATTTACATATCTATATAGAAGTCACATGTTATCATACAAATGTAAAGAAACGACTACTTTTGTCATTACTAGGACATGGACTCTAAATTTTGGGGGGTATGATAATGACTTCTTCTTCTTCTTCCTCCCCCTCCCTCCTCCTCCTCCTCCTCCTCCTCCTCCTCCTCCTCCTCCTCCTCCTCCTCCTCGGCTGCCATCTTCCTACACCCTCCTCTGAAACCTCCCTTTGTGCCCCATCAGTTCTCCTCCCCTCTGGGCTGCCACATCCTTTCTTCCTTCTTTTGCCAGGCTCCCCCCAGCCCTCCCTGCCTCCCCCCCACCGACCTGTCTTCTCCACCCCTCCTCATTCCTCCTCAGTACTTCTCCCTCCAGCCTTAGCTTCACAATGTCAGAAAATAAAAACAAGCCACATTTTATGCTTTGTTTCCAAACCCAAGCCAATAAAATGCTCCTTTCGTTTGAGGAGAAGGGAAAGCAATCACTCAGGCATTAGCAGGGAGCACAACAGGCTTATCTGTAGTCCTCGGTGGGGGGGCTCCGAGGGGGCCGGCTCCTCGCACATGTCAGGGCCAGCTCCCAGAGCAGCAGCCAGGGAGGGCCAAGACTGGGGAACAGCCCTGAGGGGAGCGGAAGCAGCAGGTCCCCCCAGGCTGACAGGCTGCGGCCTGACGTCATGCTCCCTGTCTGTCCCAGCTGTCCCCTCCCTTGGGGTGCGGCTGTGTCTCATCCCTTGGCCAGGACCCTAGAGCAGTCTCTGTCATCCCTGCATAAGAAGCTTTGAAAAGCCTGTGCCCAGCCCAGTGTGGCTTTCATGACAGCCCCAGACCAGCACCCCTCCACCCTGTCCTGTAACAAGCTGCCATGAGTGGAGACCTCCCTGTCAATGGTAGACCCAGCTCCTGACCTTAGGGATGCCCCAGTCTGATAGAGTAGGTGCAGAGTATGCTCTCAGAGAGCGTCTGGTCTGATGGAAGCAGCATACCCTCTAAGCTCAAGAAGTCCCCAAGTCAACAGCTGGCACAAACTCCACCCCATACTTGCAAGACACCAAAGGGCGATGCACCAGAAAGAGAAAGAAAGCACATGGTCTTTGGAGCTAGAGTTCCAATCTTAACTGACATCTTCTTCTGCAAACTGGAGCTTCTTTTCCTAGCAACCTGCATCCCAGATGAGGACCATGGAATGCTTTACTAATTGCCATTCCCTCTAACGTGCCACATGGCAAGTCCACGAAACTTTCCCCTGGGACTCTTCTTGGTCTCTGCCTCTACTGGCCATTTCTGCCAGCTCCCCTACCCCTGCCCCCAATCCATCTCTGCCTCTCAGATTCTTTCTAGAACAATAATGATACCCTTTTATAATATAAAGGGCCCCAAGCACTGTACTAGATGCTTAACAAACTCTCCTTTTCCATCTCTTGGTTTTAAATTCATTCTCCTTCCTAGGAGTTCCCATGTTGATTGCCTAAGAGAAGTGCCACTTCCCTGCCATCCTCGTGCCCAGCTCAGAGTGGCTGTGTGTTTTGGGTGCCACATTCCTAGGACGTCAGCTGAGTGAACACCTATAACCAAATGTTGTGATTTGTAAATCACCCAGAACAATCAGCCAACACAGTCCCTCTGGGCCTCTCATACAGCTCAACATCCCAACTCCGCAGCCCAAAGTTCCCACCAATTAGTTCATTTCTTGAGCCTTTGTTACTGAGGGTGATCCCTCAGTATCCATGGGGAATCGGTTCCAGGACTCCCAAGTACCCGAGTGCACCCAAATTTGAGTGTACTCAAGTCACAGAGTGTGCCCTATGGAACCTGCATATACTGTATTTGCAATCTGCTTTTGGTTGAAAACAATCCATATATAAGTGGACCTGCGCAGTTCAAACCTGTGTTGCTCAAGGGTCAACCATAATAGGTTACCAACCCATTTTCCAGACGGTGTTGCTGGCACAGGGAAAATCTGGGACGCCGGCTCAGTCACCCACCACCCTGCACCAGGAAGCCCGTGCGTGTCTGGAGGGGGGCAGAAGCGGTGACAGAAGTGGGGGTGTGACGGGGCCGAGCCACCAGCCAGACAGCAGAGTGGATGGACACCTGTGAGCCACATGTCACCCCTCTCCTGCGCCCCTGCACCAGGTTGGAGCCGTGCCTTGTGGCAATGGTCCAGGCTGCCGCAGTGGTCAGAGTAGAAGCCAGGGAGGCGGGCTGACACGGAGCTGACATGACTGCCACACTCCTGCCAGGGACCCTGAGGAGCCATGAGGCCGGCTGCCAGAAAATTAGAGTCGATCTTTAAGGATATTCAGAATGGAGGCCTCCCGCCTCTGAACGACTGCCCAGAATGCAGAGTGGCCCAGGTTTGGAAGGAACTGTGTCTTCTCAGACTCCCTGCGGCAGTGCTAGCAGAGAGGGAACAGCGGTGAGGTGTGCCCACCACCATCCCTTCCTCAGTCTCTAGCACCATCTGGGGAGGGCGGGAAGGGAAGCAACTCTTGGCACGAGACTTTTGCTCTTTAGACAGGGTCTTGACCCCTCCAGGCAGGAGAGCTTCAACCCTACAGTGCCCGCTTCAGCCTTTCAGTTCCTACTTCCTCTGGGAACTCTCAGGCTGTGGGCCGGTCTGCCTTGTCCCAGGGGCAGGAGATCAGTAATGTCCTACACCCCTAGAGGGCCCAGGAGGGCTGTGGGGTGACCATCTATCCCAATTTGCCTAGGACTAAAGTAGAGGAGACAGGTTCCTGGGCTAAGGGACTTTCATTGCCAAAACTGGCAAAGTTGTGTGCAAACCAGGATGAGTTGATCGCTCTAGAGAACTGCCTTGTCCCACTTGTTAGGGGGCCCAGGCTCCCGGTTCCCATCTTCCTTCCTGCTCTTTAAAAATCTGGATTAAAAGTCTCCTATTTAGCATTTGTCCCAGCATAAAGGACAAAGGGAGCGTGTTAGAGAACCAGGTGAATCGCTAACATGTCCATGGCCACAGCCCACAAGCACTGAAACCAAGCAGTGCTGGGCTGCAGAGTACCCAAAGGTGTGTTAGAAAGGCTGAGGGAGTGGCCATCTCCTAAGGAAGATGCCAAGGGACACAGGTGCTCTGACCGAGGGGCTGGGACCTGTGATACTGACCTTATGACTTTATCAAGATTACCCATTGCTCATCTCAGAGGATCTCAAAGTGGAGACCTGGCCATGAAGAGGGGTGTCACAGGGTTAGAGCTTTTAGGAGTTGGTGTGCAAGAAGGTGAGCATCCCCTCCACGCCATGGTAGTCAGTGTATGTGCATTCTTCCCTCCACTCTTTCATCCACAGTCTCCTGGAACAATCTCCGCCTCTCTTTGTCGGTTCTCATAATTTCTTATCATTCTCAGCTGATCTCAAATCTCACCTCTTTCAGAAAGTCTACCCAGAGAACAGGTGTCAATGAGTTTGTAATATACTTTACTCCACTTTCCGATGAGACATACAGACATCTTTAGTTATGGAGTCCCATTCTAGTTCCAAAGAAGGTGAAGGCTGCGTGTTTTCTACCCTGGACCTTTGGTGTCGGGGGACAGAACTCCTGAGGTCAGGGCCTGGACACAGCTGAATGGGTATGTCAGATCCTCAAATGTGATTCGATGTCCACCTGGCATGGCTGTAGATGAATATTGTGATTTTGTATTATAACGTGCTTTTAAACACTTTGTAATGTAATTTAAACTATCATATTTGCACTAAAATGAAATGCCCCTCCTCTTTGCATTTTCACCTGTGCATATGTAAAATACCCACTGCATATTTCTTTAAATTGGGCATTTACAAATCAGGTGAAGAGTAGAAAAATGTTCCTGGACCAATCTTCTAGGAAGGAAAAAGGGTAGCTCAGAAGTTCTATATGTTTGGAGAGAAAAGGAGAATAATTGGCTAATGTTCACAAGAACTAATAATTAACAAATTAGGACTCGAGGTACTTCTTCCCCAAAGAGTAATCATTTGTCTGTTTTAAATGAACAAATGGGTTGATTACAATTATTAGCAGGTGAATGTGTTGACCGAGCCTGACTAGTAGCTGTAAAAAACAAACAGACATGTAGAGACATAATCACATCCTCATTCCCACTAATGACTTTGATGAAGCCAGATCAACATACTGCAAACTGGAAAGATTAGCCTTGAGGTTATAAGTTTATATGAAAGTTCTTTAATTAATGCACGTCATCTCTGTTCCTGGCGCAGCCTTTTGCTGCAAATCTGTTGCTGAAAAGCTAAGCATGCCAGTATATATGTCATTCTAAGGCAAAATTTTATTCCCCCAAGTTATGGGGTATATATAACTTTGGGGATGGCAGCAATATTTTCTAAATTTTTTTCAACATTTTATCATGAAAAATTTCAAACATACAGAAAAGGCAAAATAATTTTTCAGTGAATACCCATAAATGTATCACCTATGTTTTACAATCAATATTTTAGCATGTCTGCTTTATCATATATCTATTATCTATCTGTTCACTAATACATCTTAATCTTTGATGTATTTCAGAGTACATGACAGACATCAGTGCAATTCACTTTTAAATACTTCAGTACACATATCATTAACTAGCGTTAAATATTTGCTTACAGCTTTTTTTAGGTAAAATTTATATATATGTAGTAGATGCATCAATCTTAAATATACCATTTGATGAATTTTGACAAATGCACAGTCATATATATATATATATATATATTCCATATATATAACCCAAACCCCTAGAACATTGCCATAACTCCAGAAAGTTCCATCACATCTCTTCCCAGGCCATCCTCTCCACATTCCCACCAAAGTAAACACTGTTCTGACTTTTTTTCTTGCCATATAATAGTTTGCAAGTTCTAGAATATTATATACATAGAAACATACAATACATACTCTTTTGCATGAGGCTCCTTCCACTCAGCATGTGTTTCTGAGCTTCATCCATGGTGTGAGAGTCAGTAACCCATTCCTTCTGGTGGCTGAGCAGTGGCTCACTGGGTGAATTCACAGTGTGATTGCCCATTCTCCTGCTGATGGACACCTAGCTTGCTTTCAGGTTTCAGCAATGATGAATAAAGCTGATATGAACTTTCTGTGCAACATTCCTTGTGGACATATGCTTTTATTTCATTTGGGTAAAATCCAGGAATGAAATCACTGCGTCATAGGTTAGATATATGTTTAGTTTTATTAAAAACCTGCTAGAACCTTCCAAATTGGTTGTACAATTTTACATTCCCATCAGCAATAAATGAGAGTTCCAGTTCCAGCTCTACTTTCTCACCAGCATTGGTGCTGTCAGGCTTTTTAATTTTAGTCATTTGAATGGGTGTGTGGTAGTCATTATAATTTAATTTACGTTCTCTGGGGATGTTTAGCATCTTTTTTTTTTCATGTAATTATGGGCTATTCATTTGCCTTCCTTTGTGGAGTGTCTTTCCAAATCTTTTGTCTATTTTTATTGGATTGTTTGTCTTTTTAATACTGAGTTGTGGGAGTGATATATATATTCTAGATATTAGTCCTTTGCCAGATGTATGTTTTGCAAATATTTCCCCCAGTCTGTGGATTGCCTACTAATTTTCTCAATAATAGTGTTTGGTGAGCAGAATTTGAAAAATTTTTACAAAGTCTGATTTAATTGTATTTATTTTATGGCTATTGTTTTCTTTTATCCTGTCTAGGAAACCCTTACTACCCCCAAATCACAAAGATATTCTTTTATACTTTATTCTAGGAGCTTTATAGTTTGATTCATATTAATTCAAAAACTTGTATATGTGTAAGGCTAGAGCCAAGATTCATGTTGTTCCATGTTAATATCCAGTTATAGCACCATTTGCTGAAAAGACTTTCCTTCCCTCAATTACATTGATTTGGTTCCTTTGGCAAAAATCAAATGCTTATAGATACATGTCTATTTCTGGACTCTCTGTTCTATCGATCTATTTATTGATCATTGTGCCATTTCACACTGTTTGGATTAATGTAGATTTTATAATACATCTTGGAGACAAATAGGATAAGGCCTGCAACTTCATTCTTTTTTTATTTTGAAAGATTGTTTTGGATATTATAAATCTTTTGCATGTTTACATAAAATTTAAAATTAGCATGTCAATTTCTAAAAAAAGTCATTTGAAATTATCATCAGAGAGATCTTAATCTGGGTAGACTTGACGTCATAATGATTTTGAGCCTTGCAATTCATGAACATGGGATGTCTCTCTAGTTATTTAGATCTTCTTTACTTTCTCTCAGCATGTTTTGTATTTTTTTGTCTTGCATTTATTTGCTTATATTTATTCCTATTTTATGATTTGTTGCTTTTATAAATGAAATTTTACAAATTGCTACTGGTATATAGAAATCCAATTGATTTTAGTATTTGACTACATATCCTAGGATCTCCCTAAATTCACTTATTAGCTTTAGTAATTGTTTGGTAGAACAATTCTTAATTCCTTAGCATTTTATATGTAAACAACCATGTCATCTGAAAATGCAGTTTGATTTCTTCCTTTCCAATCTCTACACCTTTCTTGGGTTACTGCTCTGATCATCATATTTAATACATTGTTGCATTAAAGTGGTGAGAGTGGACATCCTTATATTGTTCTCTATCTTAGGAGTATTAGGAAATAGTCCTCCATGAATCTCTCACATTTCTTTAAGACATTTCTCTTCTATATGAGAGATGCTTACAGGCAGAAGTACTGACCACCTTTTGTCCTGGACTATCTTTTCAAGAATGTTTATAGAGCAAACAGCCTAGGGAGACAGAGATGTTATCTGCAAATACCTCTGGATGACAGGGCAGATTCATTTGTTGTCCAGGCCAGGACCTCCAGGGCAAAGGCTGGGCAAGTCACTTTAGCCCCTTATAAAAGATAGGGGTTCCCTAAGCTTGGGGATTCCCCAGCTGTGACACTAAATTCCTGCATGTGGAACATCCATTTAGGCCTGGTGGGACTTGGTGGGCAAGGAAAATAAATTTCTATTGTTTAAGCCACACAATCTGTGTATTTTGTTATGGTAGCTCAAGCAGACTCATGTAGCATCCATGGAAGTGTGCTGGGCTGTTGGCTTACAATAGGGTCAAATCTCAGATCTTCACTTTTCTAAAGAGGAAAGCATTACATCTTCCTCTAGTAAGTATCATGTCTACCACAACAATCTTGTAGATGTTTTAAATCAAACTGAGGGAGTTCCCTTCTATTATTAATTTGCTAAGAGTTTTTATTATAATTGGCTGTTACATTCCGGTCAAATGCTTTGTCTGCCTCTGCTGATATGATCATTTTTTCCTCCTTTATTCTATTAATGTAGTGAATTACATTGATTGATTTTTTGTATGTTAAACCAATCTGGCATTGCTGGAATAAACCTCATGTAGTCTGATGTAATATAAATATACTGTATATGCACTGCTGTGCTCATTTTGCTAATATTTTATTAAGGATTCTTGTGTCTATGTGCATGTGGGATATCGGTCTATGATTTTTATTTTCTTATTTCTTTGGTTTTTGGTATTAGGGTCATGCTGACCTTGTAAAATGAGTTGGAAAGCTTTTTCACCTCCTTTATTTTATGAAAGAGTTAGTATTAGTCAGCTCAGGGTGTCATAACAAAATATCATAGACTGGGTAGTTGAAATAACAGAAATTTATTTTCTCACATTTCTGGAGTCTATTATTCCAAGATCAGGGTGCGTGAATGGTTGGGTTCTGGTGAGGACGCAATTATTGGCTTGCCCATGTCCACCTTCCCTCTGTGCCTTACATGGCTCTCTGGTGTCTCTTCTTATAAGGGCACTAAGTCCATCATGTGGGCCACACCCTCATCACCTCTTCTAACCCTAACTATCTTCCAAAGTCCCTATCTCCAAAGACACTGGGAATTAGGGCTTCAGCATAGGAGGTTTTGGGGGAACACAATTCAGTCCATAGCAGAATTTGAGTAGAATTGGTATTATTTCATCCTTAAATGTTTGATAGAATTCATCAGTGAAACTACCTGTATCTGGAGTTTTCTTCACAGAAAGGTTTTAATTATGAGTTCAATTTTCTTAATAGACATGGAACAATTAATACTTTTCTATTTCTTCTTGAATCAGTTTTGATCATTTGATTCTTTCAAGGAATTTGTCCATTTACTCTAAGTTGTTGAGTTTATCAGATTAAATTTATTCATATGTCCTTATTATCTTTTCAATGCCTTTAAGATCTACGGCTTTGCTCTGCATAGTCAGTACTAAGAAAATTAAAAAAAAAAAAAGATCTATATTAATGTCCTCTCTTTATTCCCAATGTTGATGATTTGTGCCTTTTCTCTTGATGAGTCTAGCTAGAGGTTTATCTTTTCTTGTTGCAGCTTTTAATGGCTAATTTTCTCTATTGCTTGTCTGCCTTCAACTTCATTGATTCCTGTTCTTATCTTTCCTCTTTCCTTCCATCTACTGACTTTGGGTTCACTTTGCTCTTTGTTTTCCAGTTTCTTAAGGTGGAACCTTAAATAATTGATTTAAGATACTTCTTCTCTTCTAATATAAATATTTAAAACTACAGATTCCCCTCTAAGAACTGTTCTAGCTCTCTCCCACAGAGTTTGAGGTGGTGTGTTTTTCTGCACATCAAATAGATAATCATAAGAAATGATACATGAATTTATCATTCCTTTAGAAGTATTTTCAAATTCTCTGATGATTTCTTCTTTAATTCATGGTTCTTTGGGAAAATGTTTAATATCCAAATATTTGTAATTTTGTGGATATTTTATTGTTATTGATTTCTAATGTGATTTCATAGTGGCCAGGAAGCATACTCTTTATATTAATAATTCCCATACTTTTAAATGTATTGAGCCTTGTTTTATGGTTCAACATATGGTCTATCCTATAGTGTTTACCATGTGCACTTGAAAAGAGTGTATACCCTACAATTGCTGAATGTACTATTCTGTAAATATCAATTAGATCAAGGTGGCTGGCATCATTCAGATCTTGAGTCAGATTTTTGTTTCTGGTTTCCTTACCTAGACTAGGGAATTGAAAACAAAAATAAAAGAGTTTCTGTGAACATTGAATGAGAATGTAAAAATATATAAAGCATTTGACACATGCCATGCTTAAAAGTACCAGTTACATTCATTCGTGTGCCCCCATCCCCACTCCAGCCTCTCCCTGAGGTCTGATATCAGCCAGGAGGAACTGAATGAACGAATGAATGAATGGGCACAGACCCAAGAGAGGAGGCATGTCTGTTCTCATACATTCTTCTTGTTCTGGGCTCCCTCACCCTAGTCTGTGGGTCCTACCTTGGTTTCACTTATCAGAATTTGACTTTGTGAGGCTTTGATTAGTGATCCTATCTTAGCTTTTGGATACCTAGACAAATACTTTGGTAGAGTATTAGAGGAGTCGTTGGCAACCCAGGACCAGGCAGCCTCAGCACCGTGGGTGACAAGGTAGGAAGAAAACACAGGTGCCACGAGTGCCTTCCTTTCCATATCTTGTTTCCATGGCAGGCTTCATGATGTCATCACAGCCCTTCATCCCTCTCAGAGTCTGTGGGTGAGACTGCTGGTGTGCACCATTATCTCCCCCTTCCTTTAATAACAGATTCCCCACTTTCTAGCTGGACACATGGCTATGCAGACAGTGACAACCTTTCCCAACCTCTTTTGTGGGCACGTGCGACCATGGGAATGAGGTCTTCCCAATAGGTTATGAAGTGGCTTTCTTGCTATTCCCTTAAAGCGAAGGGGCACATCCTCCCCTTCCCCCTCCACTGGCTGGGATGCAGATCGGGTATTGGCGAGCCATTATCTTGGAGCATCAAAATAGAAGTTTGAATCCCTGGCAACCTGGCAATTAAATAAATTTCAATCTTATTTAAGCCACTGTATTTTGGGGTCTCTCTGTTTTAGTAGTCTAACCTGAATTCTGACAGATAACTGAATCCTTCCCAATACAGAGGTCCAGACAGCCTCTGCCAATGGAATGGTATTTGAGTTGAAACCTGTTTGCCACCCTGACATAGATTTTAGATCCTCGGTGGGGAGACTGTCACCTCTGGGAGGCCAGGGCTAATATATGCCTTGTTTACCTCCAAATGCCTAGCAACTACCTCAAGACTTGCTCTTAGGAGATGCTTGACGAACATATGCTGAATGAATACATGAATGAATAAACGCTGTTGGTCACGAGATGTAACGTTAGCCATGCTCCCCTTGTAATAACCGTCCACTACATCATCACCTTATGACCACTGTGAGAAAGCACAAGGAGAAATTTCTCGAAGCTTCATGACCAAAACAATCTGCATTTCTCCTAAGCAAAATCACCTGAGATCTTTAAAATCTTAGGCTACTGTAAAGTTTAAAAATTATTGCTCTTCACCTGCCAGGAAACTGAGAATTGACCTGCACCTGTCACTGCAATGCCCCGTGGGAGACACATCCTGTGCTGAGTAGACCCATCCTTCAGGGCTCAGGCACCCACTCCCCAGCTGCCCCCGTGGTGCCTGCAGGCAGCTCACAGATAAATTCTCTCCTCGACGTGCCCTTGGCTAGGGTTGCTAGATAAAACACAGGACACCCAGTTAAATTGGAGCATCAGATAAACAACAGATACACTTTTTAGTATAAGTATGTTCCATGCAACATTTGCAAATACTTATACTAAAAAAGTATTCACTGTTAATTAATCTGAAATTTGAATGCAACTAGACATCTCGTATATTTATTTGCTTAATCTGGTAACCCTGTCCTTGGCTGAAGAGAGCCACCTGGCTCAAGGTCACATTCCTTGTGGCAATCTCTACCCAAAGCCTGACCCATGCAGGGGTGGGATGGCCCCAGTTCCACTTTTGGAGCTTAGGGTAGTGCCTGAGTCATGGCCCAGCTTCCCCTTCTTCCCAGTCCCGTTGGTGATCCTTTACTGCCACAGGGAGATCCCAAGAGCACCCACCAACCAGCTTCTCGATGCTAACAACCTTCTCAGACTCTGCTTCCTGGGCAGCCAGACCTGAGAGAGCGCATTTCAGCCACAGCCTTCCTCCGTGGGTTTGACTCCTTAACCTCGTTTTCCTCCTGTCTGTGCTTCCTAGTCTGCTCATCCTCTTGTACTATATGTGCTTTTGTGAGGCCTTCCAGATTCTTCTATGGAAGAAGGTGGCATATGTATTCATACATATATTTTTTTTAGACCTTGTGTTTTGAGTGAAAGGGGACTAGAAAACACACTGGAGAGGGAGTCCCAGGTCTCGTCCTGGCTGCACAAGCACACTTGTGACTGCACTAAGTCACACGGCATCTCTAAGACACGACTTTTAGAGTGAGGATAATAAAATTTGCCCTTACAGATCTCCCCCACAGAGGATAGGATGTTGGAGGGTTCTGCAAACGTAAATTTCCTTATGAGTCTAATTTGTGCTGCCATGTGGGCTGGGGCTGGGCGGCACACTCCCTAATGAATGCCTCACTGCGGACCCTCAGGAGTGGGAACAGGCTCCCGCATTCCTGCGTGACCATGGCCTCCCCGGCCAGCCGATGGACGCTCCCCACTCTGCATCGAGCTGTCTTCTGCACCTCTTTGCTAGAAGACAGTCTGTCTACACTGCACACTGCGCTTCCGTGCTGACATCTGGATCGCTCCTGGGGGTAATCGTCAAGAGCGAGAAGCAATGTCTCAGCACCCCCAGGAGAGCGGGGAAGTCGTGAGCTTCTGCTTAAACCACAGCGCCAAGCACCCACCTGGGAAGCGAGGGTACTTAAGCACAGTTGGAGTGGGCTAGAGGTGCTCCGCAGCGCTGGCTAATGGGGGAATTGTGCAAATCGGGGGATCTAGGCGAGGGCACCAGGGCAGAGCCGGCAGGCTGCAGTCAGCTCTGGCACTGCAATGCAGGGTACGGGCAAGACCGGTGTGGTAGAACTGCCTGACTCTGAGGTCCTCAATACTGGCCACACGCAGAACCGCCTGGGGACCAGTGACATCTCTTCAGGCAGCAGTGGTCTGTTAAGCTCCCTAGATGATCCCAACAGCACCCTTGGCTATGAGGCCAGGCACCTCCACTACTGGCTCCACTGCCCAAGCCAGGTCTCTGAGTCTCCTTTCCCTCATTGGTAAAAGAGAACCCCTACTTGCTATGGGTTGCGTCGAAGGCCCCCCAAAGATGTTGAAGTCCTAACCCTCAGTACCTGTGAATGTGACCTTATTTAGAAAGAGGATCTTTGTAGATGTAATCAAGTTAAGATGAGGTCATTAGGGTGGGCTCTGATCCAATATGACTTGTGTCCTTATCAAAAGGGACAGTTTGGACACAGAGCGACACACAAAGGGAGAATGTCATACGAAGACCGGGCAGGCCTGGGACAGATCCTTCCCTGAAGTCTTCAGAGGGAGCACGGCCCTGCTGACACCTTGACTTTGTACCTGAGTTCCAGAATTGTGAGACAATGAATTCCTGCGGCTCAAGCTGCCCAGACTGAGATACTTTGTTCTGACCACGTTTGAGAACTAATACGCCACCCTGAAGGGGTTTTATAAAACTTAAGAGTAAAATAGGTAGAGCCTCTGACACACATCTGTACTAAATTAATTATGATGATAATATTATTCTGCTTTTCTGAATATTTCTTTATAGAATATACCTGTGTGACCACGGATAGGTTAGTTCATCTCTGCATGCCCCAGATTTCTTACCTGCGAAAGGGCAGGGACCAGAACACCTGTTTGCTAGGCGTGTTGTAAGAATAACAGAAGAGCAAGCGCCTGGCACATAGTCAGCTCTCAATAGATTTGATGATGATGATATACAGTGGCGGGGAAGGACAAAATGATCCTTACAGAAACATTTCTAACTAGAAAAACATAACAACTGCTTTTAAAATGATCATATAAATTACAAAATCCTCTTATTTTTCCACAGGTTGAACCCAGAGTGAAACTAGGGGAAGAATGCATGCTGTTCAGGAATTCCAAGGAGAGAAGTCTGTGTCTGGGGAGCATGCTAGACCTTGGGACCTTCCTCGAATTGCAGCTAGCCCAGATCCCAGCCACACCATGCAGGAGCCATTAGCGCCTCCAATGCTGGGGCCTGTGACCCATCTCTGAACCTGCAGCTGCCACCTGGCCTGGAGTTTGTCCCTCGCTTGGTCCTCCCTGTGTGTGGAGCATGCTTGTTACAGAACACAGGATAATCAGTCCCAAGTCCCTCTCAGTGTAGGGACCACCAGGTATCTGGGGCACACACAGATGGCCTTGAGGAGCTGTCTCCTCAGGTGGGACCCTCCCTCTTCCAGGTATAAGCCAAGGAGGGCAGGGGTCTGGCGAGATACCACCCACTGTGTTCAACAACCCAAGGGGTGCAGGTGACAGTGCCA
This sequence comes from Cheirogaleus major, assembly GCA_963574435.1. Classification (NCBI taxonomy): domain Eukaryota; kingdom Metazoa; phylum Chordata; class Mammalia; order Primates; family Cheirogaleidae; genus Cheirogaleus; species Cheirogaleus major. The sequence continues at coordinate 6,781 of CAUYPO010058447.1, read as the reverse complement.
ATGATGGCGAAGGTGCTGGTGACAATGTCTGGGTCTTGCTGTGATTTGAGGGAGATCCCAGCCCATGCTAGGCTCAGGAGGCTGGGAAGATAAATGTGCCCTTTTTTATTGATATCTCCACCTTTTCCTCCCAGAGAAATCTGATTATCTGGGCTATGCTGGCAGACGTCAACATGAAATGTTTGCTTCCAGGTCCCTGGCGGAGGGGGAGGCTGGGGCTAGCTCCTGCCTTCCTGTCAACAACCCATCATTAATCCCCCTCTCTTACAGTCGATATCTGATGTCACTTTTCCTGGTTTATGTGGCTCGGTGACCTTCCCTTATTTTGTTCCTAATAAAGATGGCTCCAGGGGGGCTGGGCCTGTGGACAGCCCTTTAATTCAGGGGGAGTTAAATCAGAGGGGCCTTCTGGGGCAGACGCAGCTCCTGCGGTCAGCTCTTTCAGCCAGAGCCACCTGCTGCTCTGGCCACTGTGGCAGCACATTTGTGTGGCTATCATGTGGCACTTTCTTTTCTCTTCTTCTTGCCTTTTATTGACAAGTGTGCCTAAGAGAAGGTTCTGGCTCACTTGCTCCCAAGAGGCCCCTGGACCCCAGGGTTATGACTCTTATAGGTACTCCTGCACACGCATGTGCACATACACATGTGCACGCACACACACACATACACACACGCACACACACACACAGAATCCACTCCGGCTCCACCAACTCTCTCTAAGCCAAAAGCTTCCCACCATCATGGTTAAGCTACTTACGTTCTCAACCCTGGTTATGTGTGAGCATCACCTGGGAGTTTTAAAAACTGTAGATGCCTGGAGAAAAACACAGCAAGCACTTTACAAAAGAGGCTCCCTAAATGGCCAATAAACACGTCCAAGTGCCAGCTTCACTGGTCATCAGGGAAACGCGAATAAGCACAGCGAGGTCCCAGTATACACTTCGCACTGTCTGTACATGCCAAGTACAGCCGGCACCAAGTCCTGGGGCGCGGAGTGGCCAGAACTCTTGTTCACTGCTGGTGGCCGTGCAACTTGCACAGCCACATCAGAAAGCCGCTTGGCAGTGTCCGAACTGAACATACACACGCGCCCTGACCAACACTTTCCTAGGCGCATACCCACAGAAACGCACCATGTATCCACCAAAAGACACACACCAGAATGTCTGTAGCAGAACTCTTCAGAGTTACCCAAACCAGAAGCAATCCACATGCCCGCCAGTGGAAGAGCCGATCAACAAAGGGTGGCACATCCGTAGGACGGGATTCTGAGAGCAAGGGGAGAACAAACACCACCACGAGCCTCAGCACTGACAACTCTCCCAAGCGCAATGTTAAGCAAATGAAGCTGCACACACAAAAGGACAGACTTTCTTATTCCATTTGTGTGACATTCAGAAACAGGCAAAACCAGTTTAGGATGTCAGAAAGAATATGGGTTGAATCCAGGCAGTGACTGGGAGGAAGCCCATGGGGGATTCTGGGTGGCAACACTGCGTCTCTTGTGTGGGTGCTGCTTACCTAGTGCGTTCAGGTTATGAACGTTCATCAGTTGTGCACACTCAAGATCTGTATACTTTTCTAGAGGAATGTTACATTTTGATAATTAAAAAAATATATATCAGGACCTCGACTCCACCTTTGGAGATTCTGCTTCAATGAGTCTGGGCTCCAGCCCTGGCCCAGGGCTCGTTAAGCCCTCCCGGGAGGTTCTAGTGTGCAGACGGGGCTGGAAATCCCGGACTTAGAGAATAGGGCCGGAGTCCGAGGCGGCAAGCTCAGAAGACCGGTTCTCCCACAGACTTGCTGACATAAATTATTAAGTCTCTCTGGATCTGTTTGTTGTTTTCCATCTGCATAAGGGTAGGTTAATTTCCTGCCTGCTGCATAGGGCTGTTGTGAGGAAGGGATGGGATCGTGTGTGCAGAGCATCCCTCACCGTGCCCGCCTACTCAGTGAGGGCTCCACGGTGGCCGCCAGCCAGACAGGGCTGACCCAAGGTCTACACTTCCAATTCCATCTCAGGACACCGTCTATGTCAGCTGGGGCCCCAGAGCCCTGGACTGGGAGGCAGAAAGCCTGGATTCTGGACTAGGATGCTGAGAAAGTAGGCTGGGCAAGTCCCACCCCCTCTTTAGGTGTCACTTTCCCTCAGGGTGACATGAAAAGGCAGGACGAGGAGCCAACATTCCTCCTGGCTCTAACATTCAGGAAATGCCATGATCAACCTCTGAGAAGCTGGTACAGCTGAGGAGGCCCATTTCCTTTGGCTGTGTCACTGCAACCTAGAACTCCTGGGCTCCAGTGATCCTCCTGCCTCGGCCTCCCAAGTAGCTGGGACTACAGGCGTGAGCCAGATCATTTTGGAGACAGAATTAGAGTAGATCCCTTCAACCCAGAGGACCCAGGGCTTCATGAATGTCTAACAGTGCCTCTGCTTACGCTCAACTCTGAGAAGGGCATTTCCACCAGTTTTATAAGCCCAACTTCCCCTCCAGTCCTTTCCCAGCCCTTGCACATGAGAGAAAGGGGGAAGAGGAGGAGAACGAGGGGAGAGTTCCAGCATTCCATTTTGTCTAGGGGTCTTTCCAAGCCTTTGATATTTCGAACTCCTTAGGGTCCCACGGGAACCTCAAGACCTTCAATTCGGGGTCGGCCCCACCAGCCAGTCTTCACCTCCTCCTCCCCCACGCAGGTGCCAGGGGCTGCATCTAGGTCGCAAGCCCACAACACCCCAGGTTCCACTGAAATATTCTAGCTCGATTAAGCAAGCAGAAACGGTACCAAGGAAAGCCAGTATGCAGATGTTGCGAAGCTTTTCTGCCTTCAGAAAATGTCACCCCCCTAGCAGGGAATGGGGAAGGGCGCCAAGCCTGAAAGTTTGCTGCCCCCTCTGAGTTCACTGTTCCAGAAGTCTGTTCCAATATGAGTCATCCGAACATTTAAGAATGCGACAGCTCAGCTCCCAGATGGGGAAGTGGAGGAAATGGACGTGGGGGCAACTGCCAATCAGGCAAGGGGGCAGATGTCTGAGGAAGCGAGCCCGTCCTGCCAGGAAGCATGGGAGGTGGACAGAGACCTTGACCCTCCTGGGGAAGGGCCTTGGGTGGGCACGTGGGCCGTTCCCTCCAGTGACCACGCACGGCATAGATTTCCAGAAGTTCTCATGCAGCCCACAAACAAATGCATTGTCAGATACGTTTGTCAGAGATAAGGAAAATGACATCACGCAATTTCAGCTTCTGCGACAAATGAAAACGTGTTACTTGGCATCTGTTTCGCTATGGCCAGTGGAGCAAAAGTCCTTCTTAGCTTTGAGAAGAAGATGTCATCTGTCTTTAGATGCCATTTCAAGTTGTTTATCGCCCCCAGGCCTAACATGTGTGAGTTTACAATTTTAAAAACTGAAGGAGGACTTCATGAAGGCTGGTAGAGACAAACACGTACTCCCGGAAAGAAGTCAGTAAACACTTGGCTCAGATTTGCTGAGCAGTCCTCGTGCGTGAGAGAGTAAGGGAGAGAGGAGGTATAGAGAGAGGGACATACAAGGTGACAAAGACTGAGAGCAAGCTGGAAGGACAGACAGACAGATACGCACATACAGAGGAAGAGGGGAAGACAGGATGAGAGGCACTCAGAAGCTCAGAGAGAGAGGCAGAGAATGTTCCACGACTATATAACAAGGCAGAATACATCACAGAAGACAGAAGGTCCATTGAAACCACACATCGACCCATAGAACTTGTTCTGGTCACCTCTTCTCCTTCAGCACCGGGGATCTCCTGGCTGCATCCCCTACAGAGTCCAACATTCCAGAGCTTTCTACTTCTGCAGCTCCTTGATCCAGACCTTCGACCCAGAAGCCACACTGTTACCGGTAATTCCCCAAATCCCCGTGTGTTTTAGTGTAGACCCGTCTGGCTGACATGAGGCCGCTTACTGCCAGAGCCGAGGCTCGTGGCTCTGAGCCCACCAGGAGAAGGGGCCAGCAGGGCCAACTGCTTGGGTGAGTCCGTGAGCGCTAAAGGGCAGACGCATGATTCCCCCTCAATCAGACAATCCTGCTGCATTTGGGAGTGGGGGCAGGAACTACAGATCCTAACAGCAGAGAGGGTCATGCCACACAAGGGGAGAGAGGATATGAGAACATTCCGGTTAGTCGGGGTGGGGTGGTCTGAGGGGCGAGCCACTTAAGGACTGGCAGTAACGAGAACTGTTGCTGCTTGTTGCTGCCGGATCCACAGCTGCAACTGTGGAGGCCTGTCTCTGGGGCCCCGGGGGAGGGACCTGCTGGGTAAAAACCTCTCCCTGGTGTTTACAGTGACTTAAAATACTTTTGCATCCATTAGGGTGCTTTCAGCTGAAAGTAACAGAATCTCCAACTAAAACTATATTTATTGTTTGTATAACAAAAATCTAGAGGTTGACCATTTCAGAGTTGGTCACTAAGTAAGTCACTAAGGTTCAGCTCAGTCTGAAATTAAATGAATAATGTTTTAGACAACTGAATTAGGGAGTGATTTGTTACACGGCATCATGGTGGCAATGGCTGACTGGTGCACCTTTAAAATCATCCCTTGATGTCAGCCACTATTGTAAGGTTGGGCTTGTCTGGAGGAAATGGGGCTCCTGAAAGAACATCTAAGGTGGTCTCCTGCTCCTGGGATTGCTGTCCTTCCCTTGCTCCCATCTCCCTTCCCTCCTCAATCACCCACTAGACTGAAGGAGGCCACAGAGACCCCCCGGCACTCAGTTTCCAGCCCCCTTCATGCTGTGACAGTCCCTCTGCCGTGCCCACTGTTCTCAGACTCCTCATTACTGCCGAGGCTGCACCACACCTGCTGGGGCTGCCTCACTGGCTGCTCACACAGCTCCATCTGCAGACCTCCCTTCCTCAGAAATTCCTGTTTATCTTTTCTTTGTGTAGCAGCTCCTTCAAGCCCCGGGCTGCGTGGAAGTCCCACAGGTAAGCCAATTTGGTGAGACAAGGAGACATTATCTCCTGCCTCTTCTCCAGGTAGCTTTGACACTTTTAATCTTTATCTATCAGCCTTTCTCTGGATGCCTTCCTACGGCTTGCCCCTGCCAACCCCAGCCTCTGTGCTCACTGAACCCCAGTAGAGCTCTGTTCTCCGTGGACTCCAGGAATCCCCAGCATTCAATCAACATGTGCGCTGTGAGCACTCGCCACGTGCCAGGCGCCACGCCAGGTAACAGGGCTGCAGGGTCCAGGCCCAAGCACTGAGAGGCACAGACAAGAAAATAAGGTTCAGCTCTAAAGCATTATTACAGGGGCCCCCATACGGTGATCTCAAAGATATCTGTTGAGCACCTACTGTGTGCAGAGCGATGTGCTGACACTAGAGACACAGCGGCGGCCCAAACAGAAGGAGCATGGCCTTTGCAGACTTCAGCGGGGAGTCTTTACAGCATTCTATCCTGAGTCTAGAGGGATCCAGTAAGGAGAATTACATTTCCCGAGGGACCAGGGTGTGGGTAGCAGATAGGGTTGGTGTTCTTCCCACCACTGCCCAGTGTGTGCCCGTGAGGCCCTGCGCCAGCCCCGTGACCAGGCTCTGGCTTGCCCTTGGCCTACGCACAGGCCGGGCCCAGCGGCCGGGCGTTGATGGCCCGGTGGTAGTCAGTGACACGCGGGAGCCCCAGGAGCAACGTCCTGGCCTTCTTGCCCTCCGAGGGGACATCCCTGAGGTGTGTCCTGCACTGTGGCCGAGAGGTCCCCTGCAGGAAGGAGACCCGCTGCTCCCCAGCGTGGCTGCTCATCGACACCCACAGCGGCTTCCTTCCCCACTGCCCGCCGCGGGGGCCTGGGCTCACCTCCGAGTCAGCTGCTCCTCCCGTCCAAACCCACAGCGGGGCTGCTTTGGAGACGCCAAGAATGAACATCACAACAAGTGGTAGCAACAGTGGCAGCAGCGGAGTCCCTGAGGGGTCACAACGCGCCAGGTGTCTCCGGAGTGGCCGGTCCCCGTGCATCGGCTCTTACAGCGCCCCCCTGAGGCCGGCGGTGCAATCGCCTCCACTTCAGAAAGGAGAAACAGAGTCACTACTGGGAAAGGGGTGTAGGGCTGCCTTTGGCAGGGAGGGGGGCACTCGCGCCTGCCTTATCCCAGAGCACCTGGGAAGCCCCTGCAGGGCGAAGGGCTGTAAAGCCAAAGGAACGGGAGCACGGAAAGCCTTCGCAGAGTGCGGGCGCGTGTGACGTGGGAGGAAGGAGAGGGGTGAAGGACGTGCCCGTCTTCCTGGGCAGCGCTCTGTGCCCCGGAGACCGGGGTTTGCTGTGGGGGGTTGGGGGAGGTCCCTGTTTCTGTCTCTCCTCACCCTCAAGGGAGGAATGCTGGAGTTCACAGCCATGGAAAGTTCTTTCTATCTAGTGTTTCTCATTCTCAGGGCCTCAAGAGAACATTCCAGTCTTATGTTTTTGTTGTTATCGTTTGCATGGCTTTTTGTTTGTTTGTTTGTTTGTTTAATCTCCCCTGAGCCTCGGGCTTCCTGAGGACAGGGCCGTGTCTCCCCTCAGACTGGGGCTCCCTGAGGACAGGGCCGTGTCTCCCCTCAGACTGGGCTCCCCGAGGACAGGGCCGTGTCTCCCCTCAGACTGGGGCTCCCTGAGGACAGGGCAGTGTCTCCCCTCAGACTGGGCTCCCCGAGGACAGGGCCGTGTCTCCCCTCAGACTGGGCTCCCCGAGGACAGGGCCGTGTCTCCCCTCAGACTGGGGCTCCCCGAGGACAGGGCCGTGTCTCCCCTCAGACTGGGGCTCCC